>JAOPSE010000037.1:26439459-26641235 GCA_029449295.1 Zea luxurians
TGCAGCGGATAATCAGTATCGTCGGTAGCGAGGAAATGGGCAAGGCCTAGCCCACTACTCCTCCTGCTCCTCTCCTGTCAGAGCAGCATCCCACTCGACCGTCCAACCCCGTGGCAGGGTGGTAGGCCAAGTCACACCATCAACCATATCCTGAAGCGTACCTGCAAAAGTTATGCCACAAGCAAGGCTGAGTATACTAATACTCAGCTAGACTTACCCGGTGTGAGGAAACTACTCCTCTACCTCTAGACCATGCAGCTGTTTGGCTGAGGGGTTTGGTTTACCAAAAGCACTAGCTGTATCTAAAATCAAATTTTAGCTTTTCAAATTTTAGCGTCATTATCTTAACTAAGTTTGCTCCTTCTAAGCAGACATGGTAGCAAGCATTTAGTACAATCAACAACAAGTTGTCTCAAATAAACCTCATTTCACTTCTTACTCAATGTAGTACAAGGGTCAAGCAGTCTCATTAGCTGTGAGAAGCAGACGATTCGAATCGAGTTTTAACCTTGCAAGGTAAACCTAAACACACAACATGTCAGGGCACTCCGTCCCCACACATGTCAACCATCCCCATCGATTCCCCGTTCGCGGCCAGGCCTCACCGCGTTGGCATACAATGCTCCACTGACCTCGGCTGTCGTCGTGCATCGACCGCACTTGTACCCACCATAGCAAGCATGGGAGACCCAGTCTCAAGTCGCGTGAGGGAGAAAGTCCGCGCCCGGCTTCACTCAGGTACTAGGTTTAACGGTTACCATATTCCCGACATGTGTTTAGTACGTTCAAAAGCTTGACTCAGGTATCCACACATTAATCCTTAATTCCTTTTTCCCGTCTCATGTAGAAGGCATCCTCCCTGGATCCAAGTCCATAGACTAACATAGATCTCGTTATCAAGATGAATACAATCAATTTCCTGACCTCGCACGAGTGCTAGAAAAATCACTCAACTTCTACCGAGATCCTGATTAGCAAGTAGCTACTCGACCTAGCATACTAGTATCCATCTCAAAAAGGAATCCTAAGTTCATGCAACTAGAGGTTTCAAGCAACTCCTACACTTAAGTGCACATTACAAGCCTACAAACATTAAGTGTAGTAAAGTAGCATATAAACGGTTATGCATAAAACCGGGGCTTGCCTTCAATAGCTGGGGCTGCGGGGAGATCTTCAATGGCAGTCTCAGGAGCTTGCTCCTGGTCTTTCTCGTGGACAGCTCCTTGCTCAGGGATGAGCATGTACTCTCCGTCAGCGAGATTGCAATCTAATGAATTCAATGACTAAGATATATGCATGGCATGATATGCAATTATAATTAAGATTTGTTGGGGGGAAATGATCAATTTAATAAGGTAGGGCTTAATCTTGCTATTTGAAGATTCTCAGGGTATACTTAGCAATTTAGGGTCAAGCTTAGTTAAATTAAGTGGTAAATCCATTTTGGTGCTCAACTGATTTCTTTTTAAGGTCCTAATGAGAATTTATTAAGATTTCTAGCTGAATCATTAGAGTGAGATTTATTTTTCCTCCCTTTTTTCTAATTCTATTATGCTTTTAAGGTGTGTTTGAACTACAAGACAGCTTGATAAATTTCCAAAACTTCTGCAAAAATTACTGTGGCTTCTTACTGGTGTATAATTCTCTTTCTCAAAATTTAGGGTTAAAAAAGTGAGGGGTTCTCTCTGTATAAAATTATCAAGGCTTTCATCCCCAAGGCTTTCATCTTTCTTTTTACAAACAAGGCTGGACATCCCCAAGGCGAAGTACTTGGGCGGATAAAACCTTTGTCCAGCAATTCTTGCAATTTCTTCTTCAATTCTGCCAACTCAGCGGGTGGCATCCGGTAAGGCCTCTTGAAAATAGGTGCCGTTCCCGGTTGCAATTCGATGGCAAATTCAATATCCTGGTCTGGTGGCATTGCTGGCAATTCATCAGGAAAGACATCTGCATACTCATAGACCACTGGAATCTTCTTTAGAGGTAATTCCGTCATAGCAAAAGCACATGACTGAGTAGAATCTTGGCTAGGCAGTAACAAGGTGAAACTCCCACAGATTGGGGAATTGATTTCCACGATGCGCCTGGCTACATCAAGCACTACTTGGTCTAGGGTCATCCAATTAGTTCCCAGAATAATATCCACATTTTCCAAACCCAAAACAAGAAGGGGGGTTTTGATAATGTGGCTTCCCAGTTGAATAGGCACACTTTGGTTTAATTGATTAGTTGCAATTTTACCTCTAGGTGTGGCTATCATAAATGACCCTTTTATGTGATAGAAAGGCAGTTGACATTTAGCACTGAACTTTTGGCTAATAAAACTATGAGATGCACCAGAATCAAACAGAATTAAAGCAGGTTGATTATAAACTAAAAAGATACCAGTCATGATGGGGGCTCCCTCAGGTAACTCCTCCAGAGTAGTGAAGTTGAGCTTCCCTTGCCTGACTTGTACCTTCTGCTTTCTTCCCTTGTCTTGATTTGGTGCTGGCATCTGCCTCTGCTGATTTCTTGGGCAATTCTTGGCATAGTGGCCCACATTGCCACAAGTGAAGCACTTGTTCCCATTACCCTGGCGGAACTACTACTGCTGTGGAGCTGATTGTTCCTTGGAGCGGGAGCTAGAAAACAAGTGGGTGCCGGCTGCTGCTGCTGAGGTGGCCTAATCACCCATTTGCCTGCCTGCTGCTGAAATCCCCTGCTCTGATTGTGAGAAACAATCCTAAACCACTTGGCCTGAGCGGATGGTGCTGCCATTGGTGCCTTTCTCTTCTTCTCTGCCCGATGAGCTACAATACAATCATCCTGGGAGATGGCCAGGTTGACCAACTCATTGAAGCTATCAGCCCGGACAGTGTTGAGACGTTCCCACAACTTGGTGTTGAGACCCCTGCGGAAGCGGTCTCTCTTCTCATCGGAATCAGCATGATAACCTGCATACTGGCACAAGTCGTTGAAGGCCTGTGCATACTGCAATACCGTGCGGGTTCCTTGATTGAGTGCTAGAAACTCATTCAGCTTGCGATCAAGAATTCCAGCTAGAATGTGGTGCCCTCTGAAAGCAGTCTTGAATTCCTCCCAAGACACTTCATGATCAGCAGGTAGTATAGCACGGAAGTGGTCCTACCAAGTCCGAGCAGGTCCGCAAAGCTGCTGTGCGGTAAAGCGAGCCTTGGTGTCATCAGGGCAGTCTCCCGCGAGGAGGGGAAACTTGGACTCAACGACACGTAGCCACACGTCGGCATCCAACGGATCCTCTGCCTTGGTGAACAAGGGCGGCTACGTGCTCAGGAACTCCTGGTAGGTTGTCGCTGCCGAAGGTCGCTGCGGCTGGCCTCCACCATACTGCTGAGGGTGGGGCTGGCGCTGCAAGAGCTGTCGCAGAATCTCATTCTACTAGGCCATTAGGTCTTGCACTGTGGGAGCTGGAAGATGTGGCGAGGGAACTTGCTCGTTATGCCCGCGACGCTGCCTAGCTGCCATCTGAAAACAGAGATTGTCGCCATTATTATCCCAACTCACAATTTCGAACAACATGCTATTATCTCATATGGAAGGAAATTGCCATAATCATAATATTAGGTTCGAATGAAGATAACATGGTTACAAACATCCCATAGATCTCAAAAGTTCTCAAGGGTTACATCAATTAGGGGAAAGTACCCGTAAGCCTAGTCCAAAATCTGTCATTAACTAAGCTTGCGTGGGTTTCTATCCTCCTAAAACGTCAAAGTGACTGATCAAGCCTGAGCGGTGGAAGCGACACTGGATGCGGGTGAAGGGGGCATCATGGAGGTAGTCCCGTTGGCACCAGGGGCTGGTCCTAACTCCTCGGGAGCCTCTTCTCCCTCGCTTTTGGCCTCATTGGCCTCCATCTCTATGTGGTGCATGTCCAGGTGGTCATTAGCTTCTTCGAGTTCCCGCTGCATATCGTGGAGCTGGTTCTCCAAGACATCAATAGTGTTATCTTGGATCTCCACCTGCTGCTCCAAGATGGTAATGCGCTGGCTCAGCCTTTCCACCTATAGGTCCTTCTCCACCAACTCGGAAGACAAGTAGACCACAAAGTCTTCTGGGCCGTCAAGGGTGAGCTTGGTGGCTTGAGTGATGTTAGCAAGATGTGGCATAGCGTCGCTCTGTAGAGCCTGAAGGCGGTACAACGCACTCATGCACTGAACAGTGACCCTCCCAACCAAGTCAGGATACATTGCCCACACATCCTTCACATGGCTCACACGGTTACACCACATGGGGTCATCCTTCTTCTCAGCAGGGAAGAGTCCCAAGGGGTGCATTACCGTCTCTAGGGGATGGTAGCCACAGAAAGTTGTCAGAGTCTTCGTCGCTGCCGCTTCAGTGGTGTCATTCATCCTGAATCCAATCGTCTCGGAGTCAAGAGAACGCCAACCCGGCTGAAGGGGATGAGCCTCCAAAGTCAGCCAGGCTCGGCAACGTGGTACTCGATGCTCCTCGTACAACTGCACCATGTACAAAGGGGGCGTAGGGTAACCGGCGGAGTTAAGCACTTCCCACAAGATGGAAGGAAAGCCATCGTGAGAAAGGAAGTCAGAGCTGAAACGAGTGTCTCCTCCACTGGCGGGGGTAGGCGAGGTCATCTGCGGAAGGGTATTAGAGGTAAAGATTATGGTGGAAGGAAGAAAATAAAAGAGCCTGGGTGGTTAAAAAGGAAGCGGATTAGCTCAGATTTTTACTTCTTTAGTTTTGAATCCTTCAAATTTTATAATGCATGCATGCTGAAAATAACGTCTCCTCTCTAAAATAAAGGATGCCTCTAGGGTATCCTTTAAAAATCTAAATACGGGCCCACAGGGCCTACTTAATTAGCCACCTATTTCTCCCACTATCCCTAAGGCCTTTTGTCCTAGGTCTAGCGTTCTAGTCCTGACGATTCACACTAGTTTCTAAGCAAGTTTTAAACTTTGAAAATTGGCATTCATGGTTTATTGTCCTTCTCTGTGGTGGTATTTGCTCCGATACCAGCTATGGCAGAACTGCCCGAATTATTTTAGCTTAAGTGCCTAAGTCACGCCTTAAGGGCCATAACGCACTTAAATCGGAATAACTCGTCAGTCCCTCAGATCTAGTCTGATAAAGCCACTTAACTAGGATCAAATACACATACTCACTCGAAGGTGAGTCACAGAAGAAATACAATAAAATAGGAAACCTCAAATTAAAGTACTGGAGTTATTACATAAATCAGAGTTTTTCAAGTAGTTGGTAAAAGTTGACAAATAATATGCAGTAGATAATCGGTATCGTCGGTAGCAAGGAAATGGGCAAGGCCTAGCCCACTACTCCTCCTGCTCCTCTCCTGTCGGAGCAGCATCCCACTCAACCGTCGAACCCGGTGGCAGGGTTGTAGGCCAAGTCACACCATCAACCATATCTTGAAGCGTACCTGCAAAAATTATGCCACAAGTAAGGCTGAGTATACTAATACTCAGCTAGACTTTCCCGGTGTGAGGAAACTACTCCTCTACCTCTAGACCATGCAGCTGTTTGGTTGAGGGGTTTGGTTTGCCAAAAGCACTAGCTATATCTAAAATCAAATTTTAGCTTTTCAAATTTTAGCATCATTATCTTAACTAAGTTTGCTCCTTCTAAGCAGACATGGTATCAAGCATTTAGTACAATCAACAAGTTGTCTCAAATAAACCTCATTTCACTTCTTACTCAATGTAGTACAAGGGGTCAAGCAGTCTCATTAGCTGTGAGAAGCAGACGATTCGAATCGAGTTTTAACCTTGCAAGGTAAACCTAAACACACGACATGTCAGGGCACTCCGTCCCCACACATGTCAACCATCCCCATCGATTCCCCGTTCGCGGCCAGGCCTCACCGCCTTGGCATACAATGCTCCACTGGCCATGGCTGCCATCGTGCAGTGACCGCACATGTACCCACCATAGCTAGCATGGGAGACCCAGTCTCAGGTCGCATGAGGGATAAAGTCCACGCCCGGCTTCACTCAGGTACTAGGTTTACCGGTTAACATATTTCCCGACATGTGTTTAGTACGTTCGAAAGCTTGACTCAGGTATCCACACATTAATCCTTAATTCCTTTTTCCCGTCTCATTGGCAAGGCATCCTCCCTGGATCCAAGTCTATTGACTAACATAGGTCCCGTTATCAAGACAAATACAATCAATTTCCCGACCTCGTGCGAGTGCTAGAAAAGTCACTCGACTTCTACCGAGATCCTGATTAGCAAGTAGCTACTCGACCTAGAATACTAGTATCCATCTCAAAATGGAATCCTAAGTTCATGCAACTAGAGGTTTCAAGCAACTCCTACACTTAAGTGCACATTACAAGCCTACAAACATTAAGTGTAGTAAAGTAGCATAAAACCGGTTATGCATAAAACCGGGGCTTGCCTTCAATAGCTAGGGCTGCGGGGAGATCTTCAATGACAGTCTCGGGAGCTTGCTCCTGGTCTTTCTCGTGGAGAGCTCCTTGCTCGGGGATGAGCACGTACTCTCCGTCACCGAGATTGCAATCTAATGAATGCAATGAGTAAGATATATGCATGGCATGATATGCAATTATAATTAAGATTTGTTGGGGGGAAATGATCAATTTAATAAGGTAGGGCTTAATCTTGCTATTTGAAGATTCTTGGGGTATACTTAGCAATTTAGGGTCAAGCTTAGTTAAACTAAGTGGTAAATCCATTTTGGTGTTCCACTGATTTCTTTTTAAGGTCTTAGTGAGAATTTATTAAGATTTCTAGCTGAATAATTAGAGCGAGATTTATTTTTCCTCCCTTTCTTTCTAATTCTATTATGCTTTTAAGCTGGGTTTGAACTACAAGACAGCTTGATAAATTTCCAAATATCTGCAAAAATTACAGTGGCTTCTTACTGGTGTATAATTCTCTGTCTCAAAATTTGGGGTTCAAAAAGTGAGGGGTTCTCTCTGTATAAAATTATCAATTATTAGGGCAGAGGGGGTGTTTTGAACTACAACTCCTCTTTAACAGAGGGTTATTCTCTAAGACATATTTTTGCTGGCATCTAGATGTTTTAACATGACTTTGTACAAATTTGTAGCCATTAATACTTATTAGTTATTTTGCTATGATTTTCTAAAGTTTCTAGCCAAAGGGGTACTTTATACTACCACTATAATTGAAAAATATCAAACAACAGATTTCTAATTTTTCCTATTTCTTTCTTTATGCAAGAGCAATCATTCTGAAGTTTGGCAACTTTTTGCTTAAGGGAAGGGTGGTAGGAATTATTTGAATAAAATGGCCTTTTTCATGAAGTATTGGCAATGGGTATTATTTTGCAGCTTTCAATTGGGTTTTGCATTTTTCTCTGGTGGCCTATTTCATTATTGATCTAGTAAAAATTTATTTTCCCACTGTTGCACACTTTTTGGCTTACTTCTGATTTAATTGAAATATGGCTTAATATCAAGTTCTATTTGTTTCCCTACTTAAGATGATGGACTGAGGTGTTTATCATTTTTATAGTGAGGTTCTAGTGGTTGCAAGTCCACTGGATTTTTATTAATAATTTTGAAATTGTTTTCATAATTCTAATAATTGTTTTTCTAGTTTAATTAGTGCCTAATAAAACATTTCTCCTAGAATTTGTTCTGGACTAGGGGTCCCTTTATTTTTCCTAGGTTCTCTATTACTCAAGTAGACTAGGAAAAATAATTGCATTCACTGTTCATTATTCCTCAATGTCTTTCTGATTTTCCTAAGTTTTGGGCAAAAATGGCTTTTAATAGATAACTCTACTTAAATTTTCAATACTGGGGTGCTTACTATTTTTAAACAATGCCTAAGTGGGGTTTACACTTCTATTAATTTTCTTAGGTTCAGCACAGAAGCATAACATATTTTCTTTAATTTAATAAGGTTTGGTTATTTTCCTTAATCAATTGCAAACTCTAAAATTTAAAACAGAAAGCATAAGGTTCAGTATTTTTAATTGATAGCCCATAATATTTTGAATCCAGCAAAATTGGTTTGGTCAAATTTGGTTGAATATAACTCAAGATATAAATTATGTAAGTTTTCTACTGAATTTAAAAAGGTTAAAAAGAAATGGATAAAGGAAAATGGTTTTGCACTGGGTCCCTGGCGAAAGATCTTAAAATGAATTACAGATAGGTCCCCGGTGCACTATTCACATGAGTCTATGGCTCTGCAGAAAACCCCCTAGGGTTTCTAGAAATCGAACCCGCAGTCCTTCCCTAATGGAACAGTGGCCGCGGAGGAAGAAAGGGGTGGAGGGGCTTACCGGCGGCGAGACTGCTCCGGTGAGGTGGTCGAGGGTGTAGGGGAGGTCCTGAGGGTCACGGCGATGTGTGGGTCGCCGTCGGGGATGGTCGGAGTCGGCCGGTCCACGTGCGCAGGCGGGGGAGCTCGTCGGCGGCGAGGAGTTTGGCCTAACCAGGGCGATACAGTTCAATCAAATGGGTCAGGGAGCTTCACCAGGGATCAAGGAAGGCGTGTGTGCAAGGAATTTGAGAATGACTCACCAGATTGCTCGGTCTTTGCGCGTAGGCGGGCGACTGAAGTCCGGTGAGGATGAACTTGGGTCTCCGGTGAGGTCTTATCGGGTCCGAGCGCTTGGAAGGCTTCACAGGGCACTGGCGAAGATAACCAAGAGGCCGGTGCAACTTGAACGTGACTGGAGCAGGCTGGCCGCGGTGGCCGAGGCTTGGGCAGTGATGGCGGGCGGAGGAAAGGCTCGCCAGAGCTAAGGAGGGGCGTCTGGCCAGCGAGGGTGAGCACAGGGTGAGGTGAGGCACGCCTGGGGGAGGCTTTAAAGGCACGGGCGAGCACGGCCGAGGGCGAGGGCGCGCGGCGGACTTGATCGAACGCTGCGGCGAGCGCGACGCGGGTTGGGCGAACGCCGACGTGCCGACCAGGGTCGAACACGTGTGCGCGTTCATTCTGCCCGAGTTCTGGTGCGTGTGGTCATTTATCCGAGCCCGCTCTTGCCTTGGTCAGTGCACAAAACCTCTTCTCTTCCCTATAAGCTACCAATCTTGTATGGGGGTCATAGGATTTGGCCTACTGGTTTCAAAGATTTGGAGCTCTGAAGTCTGGTCTGTCTCCCAGCCCGAGCCCGAGGCAAATCTTTGGTTTTGTCGTGTCTAGGGCTTGCGTCCTAATGCCACCTTCTGGCATGTGACAGAGGGGTTAGTTAGACACGTTTTTGTCAATGGGAGCATTAGGATTAGAGTTAAGGATCAAGGTGAACGCGCTCGGTTTTGGTTCAAAGGCTGAAAATTCAGAAATCTGAATTTCAGATTTCCCTATTGAACCTCCACTTGAATGGCTTGTTTGAAGTTTTTAATAAACTATTTTGGACAAGCTTTCATAATATTTATTGCATCTTATTTAGTGTATTTCAATTTTTATAATTGGCATAGGCCATGATTTCATGTTCTTCATGGTCTTTCACCCCTTTTCTTCTTTTCTACTCAAATAGCTTAGTTAGGGTTGCTATTAGAGTTTCAACATTTTTTCCCTCTTTTGAAAACCTCATTTGTTTTGAACATGATTCTTTAGATATAAACTTAGTGGATCTTTTATTCTTAATTTGGTTTGGTGTTTCATGCTCAATTTTGCTTACATGAAATGATGGTTCTTCAGTTAGCACTGGGAAGAACCCTAGGTGACACTAGGGTGTCACATGGACGGGGTGTTGCAAATGGTATCAGAACCAACCCTCGCGGTTTCACAGGCATGTGTGGGCTAGGGGTTCATGCATCTGGCGCATGGCGCATGTGGGCCTAGAGTGGTCACATAGCATGGCATATGATGACACTAGACACATATACATGGCCAAGAGGGGAGGTTCCTGGCTTGGGGTTGACCGACGAGGACGTCAGTGTTCTAAGGGGGTGGATTGTGATATCCTAGACCGGTGGATTGCGCGATATCCTGCCTAAGGCTTAATAAGATTGATAGAATACTCATACCAATAAGGTGGGTTGAGCCCGGAGCAACTCCACCATGAGGGCAATGAGGTGGGTATGAGGAACCATAGCAGAGACTGAAGCTCATCGTTGACTCAGGAAAACCAAACAAGTCTCTGATCTGTGTAGTGTGGAGAGTGACATCCTCGCACTCAAAGCAAAACTTCATCCACTAATGGTTGGGGTCAATCCATACTGTAGCATAGAACACTTGGACCCACTCCTCAACATAGTGACGACCAAAGGTCAAAAGAGTATACAAGCCTGGTAGATATGTGATGTGGCCCTCAACCTTAGAACCGACTGCTATATGAAGTGTTGCCATATCTAAATGACAATGAGCCCTAAAGTTTATTTGAGTAGTCGCTGAGTTCTGTAGAAGGACTCCTGTGTCCAAGTGCTGAACAGTGGACTAGCTTCTAGATCACGTTGAGCAAGAAGCCATGAGTGCATTGGCACGGGCTTGAAGCGACAAACTCTGGCGGCAGTGGCTTTGTGAAGATCAAATAGTCTCGGATCTGCAACAACTAGCTGAACCTCAGTCTCATCACACTCTCGGAAGCGGGATAAAGGAGCTGGTGGAGTGGCAAAGGGAGCGGGAGTAGTGGAAGCAGGCATGGTGGAGGCTATTGGTGTAGCGAGGGTACTGGGGACTGAAGTAGCGGTAGTTGAAGTGGTAGAGGAGGCTGGAGCAGAGGGGTCAAATTTGGTTGGGGTGGAGCATACTCGAGATGAGAGGCATCTGACATGGAAAGGTAACTGATCTGAGCCAATCCTCATCTGACCTCCCTCCTCTACTCTCTCAGCTACTGTTGCTACTGCTGCTCGATTAGCTCTGTCAAGCCTATGATTTTTTCTTGCCTCCCTGCTGCTCTAGGTAGACTTCCTTTTCCTTGTCCTATCTGAATGGGCAAGGTGATCCCGATCATCACCCTCTCCTACCGGAGTGACATTCTTTGTCCTCACCATACTAACTGTGCTAAGTCCTGCTCTGGAACTGACCACAAACTCTGGCTGCTAAAACTACCCACAGATTACTGACACGCTACACGATAATAGGATAAGATAAGCACCACAACAGTAGATAAGTAGAGAGATAGGAAAGATTCACTACCTGGGGCACGTCTCTCGAGAAAAACTAAGTAGGGGAAGAGTCACGCGGGTGAGCGCGCCATCACACTAAAATTATAGAAGAGGTGAGCACATGAGTCACAAAGACATAACTATGTATGAAAATGTGAATCACATACACAATAATAGGAACAAGAATTTGGAGAGTCGGCTTAGGATCACAAAGATGCAAAGAAGTGAATATTGTCGGTGTTTGGGACCCGACCGCGCAACCGGGGTTACCCCTCGAGGTGCTTTTGGGTAGGACGGTGTTGATGACTGCAGCTCGATGGTTCGTGCTAGGTGCACGAGAGACGATAGACAATTTTTTATAGGTTCGGGCAGCTTGGAGAGGAGTAATACCCTACTTCCTGATGTGGATCTTTATGTGGTGGGTTACAGGGGAATTCTCTAGTATGAAGGGTGCTAGAGAATGGAGTAGATGGCTGATGAATGGCCTGTCTTTGATAGGGTGCCCCTAGGCCTTATATATCCAACAGTGGGGCACTACATGCGTGTATGATAATGACGTATTCCTAAGTAATAGTGAACCGACTGAACTTATCTTCCTACAATCTTGCCGACTTATCCTCATTTGGTTCTGATGTCTAAGGTGGTCGCGCGGGAGAATCGGATCGGAGCTGTGGGTAACGCTCAAAACCCCACGAGCCGCCTTGGCCCGCGTCTGCTCATTCCCTGCGTTGGCCCATTCTGCTAGCAGTTCTCCCCTGGCCCACGAAGGGATGGCCTTGCGAGACAGTAAGCCCAAAACCATCTACGAGGCCTTCTAACCTTCTAGTGGACCCAGGGGATATCTGTCCCCCACAGAGGTAGTAAGGGGGATAGTGACATTCCTTCTCTAGCTCTGTCAGCTCTTATCAGCCTTCAGGAACTGTCAATATCGGATTTTGATCAGGCCCTTGAGGAGGTCGTCCCTGAGAATATGCTATCGGAGCCGACTGCTGACGACATGATGGCTATTTTTTCGGAAATTCCAGCCGCGGGATTGGAGGTATCCCGAGCAGTGTCTCGTGCGTCGTCGACTTTGGAAGGCAGTCTTCAATGCCGAGGCATTGGTCCGGATTGCTCGACTCACATGGAGGTGATGGAGGATCGCTCAGCCTTAGAGGTGGCTGCTGTAGGAGACCCAGCCCCCGAGGGTGGTGCTGGCAGTTACCCAGCCCCCGAGGGTGTCGCCGGTAGTGATCCGGCTCTGGTGGGTAGCGCGAGCTGCAACCTAGCCCCCGAAGGTGTTGCCGGTAGTGATCCGACTTTGGTGGGTGGCGCGAGATGCAACCTAGCCCCCAAGGGTGTTCAGGTGAGCTCTCCTTCCCACACCTCCATGGACGTCTATGTCGGGTCGTCTCCACCACGATCCGATGGGGCGATGGCGATGCATGCTTCTTCGGCTTCAAGCAAACAAGTCACCTTGGAGGTTGGCAAGCCAGATGCGAGAAGTCTGGTATCCGCTGGTGGGGCTGAGCTCAACCCTGACAATGTTCTTCAAATTGTTCCGGTTGATCTTCCTTCGTCGAGCTTTGATGTAGCTCCCCCTGACTTGGGGTTACCATCATTCCTCTCCAATCTTCAGGTGAGTCAGCTGCTTGCATTTTATCGTTCCTCTTGGTAAATTATCTTTCCTATACTCATTTGTCTTTGATCACAAGCTTTGGTTGATGAAATGTCTGCTCAGTTGAGGTCACATGGTGCCACTGTCTCGGAAGGAGCTCTATCTCTAATGCAGTGGAACCCATTGCTGCTTCAGAAACAGATTGCTGACTTGAAGGTGTCGAACGCTGGTTAGTGACATTGTTTATTCCTTAGCTATTTCAATTGATCAACTTGTTTTTAACCATGTATCTCTTTTCGGCTGCCTTGTCAGATATGGCTCGGCGGTGCTCCGAGCTTGAGGAAAAACATCTTCAAAGTCAAGCCGACTCAACCTGACGGTACTCTGATCTTGAGGAGAAGTATTTTCAAGGTCAAACCGACCTAGCTCGGGTTTTTGCTTCTTTGGACGATGCACGTTCTTTGAATTCTTCTTTCAATGCTCAGCTTAACTCCGAAAGGGCAGCACATGAGGTAAGCTTCCGTAGTTGGCTTTGTCGTGCTTACTGTTTACTGGATGCTAAAAGTTGCTTCTTGTTCGTAGGAGGAGAAACGAGCGCTCGCAGCTTCTCGTGATAATCTGGACAGGTTATATCGTGATGCCAGCAATTCCTTAACCATCTTAGAGAGGAGCCATCGCTTCACTATGTCAGATCTGGATCATCATCGTCGCGAGCTGCAAGTGTCCCAAGATGAGGTCCTGCGGCTTAGATAGTTGGTGTCAAGCAAGGAATCCATCATCAAAGATATGCGTGCCTCCAAGAAGTTAGTCGCCTAGGAGCTAGAGGCCGCTAGACTGGCTACCAAAGTTTCAGAGGACAACGGCGCCATTCTGAAGGCTCAGCGCGGCAAGGCTATGGACAAAGCCATTCTCGCGGGACAGATCTTGATGAGGAGGCCCGGCGTAGTGGTTCCTGATGACATTGTTGCCGACGTTAAGGCTGCCCATGATGCTTCGAGTAGACCTTCTTCTTCACTGGCTCCTGTGGAAAACATTGCCAACCGAGTTGTTTTGATGTAGTGACATCATGCGAAATACTGAATGTACTATGAATTCTATGTGTTTGTGATGGTTGTATTTGAATATTTTGTGGATAGGGCACTAGAACGTGTCCTTGATGCTGACAATTATAACATCTTGTTCTCCTGAAGTACTGACTGTTTTTGTTGTCAGGGTATAACAGTCATCCTGAACAATTATGAAAGTAAATGTAGTGTGCTGGTTTTGGAACTTTCCCTCGCTTATGCCAATCGCTTGGCTAGTTAGGCATAGTGGTCGCCTTAGGATAGGTAGATGTATCGTGTTGACTTTTAAATCATTACTGCCTTTTGAGTTGATTGTCCTGCTAGTAGGGTATAGTGGTTCCCCTAAGCCGAGTCAGCGTGAACATGTAGCATCGTCTTAGGTCATTGCCGACCTAAGGCGACTGCTCTGTTAGTAGGGCATAGTGGTCACCCAAAGTCAAGTAAGTGCGAGCATGTTGCACTGTCTTAAGTCGTCGCTGACTTAAGCCGATTGCTCCGTTAGTAGGGTATAGTGGTCACCCTAAGTCAAGTAAGCGCGAGCATGTTGCACCACCTTAAGTCGTCGTCGACTTAAGCCGATTGCTCCGTTAGTAGGGTATAGTGGTCACCCTAAGTCAAGTAAGCGCGAGCATGTTGCACCCCGATTGCTCCGTTAGTAAGGTATAGTGGTCACCCTAAGTCAAGTAAGCGCAAGCATGTTGCACTGTCCTAAGTCGTCGTCGACTTAAGCCGATTGCTCCATTAGTAGGGTATAGTGGTCACCCTAAGTCAAGTAAGCACGAGCATGTTGCACCGTCTTAAGTCGTCGCCGACTTAAGCCGATTGCTTCGTTAGTAGGGTATATTGGTCAACCTGAGTCGAGTAAGCGTGTTGATTCCAAGTCCAATCGAATCGAAGTCAAGTGATAGTTAACAGTTCGAATGCCCTTGAAAATGAAAACTTTATTGATGATGTATTCTCTCATTATAGAGTACAATGTTGCTCCGATAGCTTTCGACGTCTTGCTAAGGGTAAAACTTTCTAATATGCTCTATGTTCCATGAATTCTCCACTTTCGTACCATCCATTTGAGTAAGCCGATATGATCCTGGCCGAGTGACCTCCGATACAATGAATGGCCCTTCTCATAGTGGTGACAACTTGTGCCGTCCTTCCCCCGTTAGAATTCGGCGAAGGACCAAGTCTCCCACTACAAAGGATCAATGTCGTATAGCTTTATCATGATAGCGCCTCAAGGTCTGCTATTATCTGGTTGACTGAATTACTGTGTTCAATCGCTCTTCCTCCAGCACATCAATATCCTCTAGCCTGGTAGCTTCTGCTTCAGCTATGCTTTCGAAGACCAGCCTTGGCGCCTCGAACTTGATGTCGGCGGGTAGCACCGCTTCCGAAACATAGACCATGAAGAACAAGGTATTTCCATGCAGGGCTCAACTAGGTTGAGTTCTCAAGCTCCAAACCACATACGGCAATTCTCTGATCCACTTTCCTGCAAACTTCTCATTTTTGTCGAACACCTTCTTCCTGAGTGCTTCCAGTATCATTCCATTGGCCTTTTCCACCTGACCATTGGCTCTTGGGTGTGCTACTGATGCATACTTGATCTGGATACTCTGTTGTTCGCAGAAATCAAAGAATTCAGAGCCAGTGAAGTTGGATCCCAGGTCAGTTATTATGCTATTCGGTATCCCAAACCTGAATATTATGTCTTGTATGAACTCCACTGCCTTGGCTGAAGTTAAAGAATCAATAGGTTTGTACTCTATCCATTTGGTGAATTTGTCGATGGCAACCAGCACGTGAGTATAGCCTCCCTGAGCTTTCTTGAAGGGTCCAATCATGTCCAATCCCCAGCACGCAAATGGCCATGTTACAGGTATGGTCTGTAGCTGCTGTGCTGGTAAATGTTGTTGCTTTGACAAGAATTGACAAGCTTCACATCTCTGGACTAACTCGGCTGCGTCACTCTTTGCTGTTGGCCAATGGAAACCAGACCTGAAAACTTTCCCAACCAGAGTTCTAGATGTTGCGTGTATTCTACACTGTTCGACGTGGATCTCATCTAATAGTTGTTTCCCAGTAACCGAAGAAATGCACTTCATGAGGACTCCTGTCGCACCCCTTCTATACAGTGCGCCCCCTATGAGTGTGTAGTGGGCCGACTGTCTCGCGATGCATTCTGCTGCAGCCTTATCTTTCGGTTCTTCTTCATTCCTTATGTACCTGATGACAGGCTCTCTCCAGTCATTAGGGTCCGATTCTGGTTGGCTCAGGGTGTTGTATTCTTCAGCATGATCTGAGGGAATACTTGGGCGTGGCACTTCCTGGACAAAGACTCCAGGTGGGACCTGGGCCCGACTAGATCCTAGCTTCGACAACGCGTCTGCTGCTGCGTTACGGTCTCTTTCCACGTGATGGAATTCCAAACCTTCAAACTTGTCTTCCAATTTTCGGACGGCCGTACAATATTTGCCCATGGAATCAGTCGAGCAATCCCAATCTTTATTTATCTGGCTTATGACCACTAGTGAATCTCCATATACCATCAACCTCTTAATGCCCAATGATATGGCATGTTCAACCCATGGATCAGTGCCTCATATTCTGCTGTATTATTCGATGCTGGGAATAATAGCTAAAACACGTACTTGAGTTGTTCACCTCCAGGGTCAATGAAGAGGATTCCTATGCCTGCTCCCTGCAGTTTCAGCGAGCCATCGAAATACATCCGCCATACTTTAGTAGCTTCCGTGTTGTCAGGAACTTGTTGCTCGGTCCACTCTGATACGAAGTCAACTAGTGCTTGAGTCTTCACTGCTGTGCGCGACCGAAATTCTATGTCATGAGCTCCCAGCTCGCAAGCCCACTTGGCTATTCTTCCAATGGCTTCTTTGTTGTGAAGAATATCCCCTATTGGAAACCCAGTGACTACTATGACTTTGTGGTCGTCAAAGTAGTGACAGAGTTTGCGAGCAGTTAGAAGTACTGCATATTGTAGTTTTTGAACTTGGGGATATTTCTTTTTAGAGGGCCCAAGAACTTCACTGATGAAGTAAATCGGATGTTGTACTGGATATGTGTGTCCTTCTTCTGCCCGCTCAACTACTAACGCGGTGCTCACCACGTGAGTCATGCAGGAGATGTATAACAACAGATCTTCTGCCGGCCGATTTGGTGTGGCTTGGCGTGGCGGCTTCAGTACTGGTGGTGTGGTCAAGAACCTTTTCAATGCTTCGAGAGCTTTCTGTGCTTCTGTGGTCCACTGGAACTTGTCCACTGTTGGGGGCCTTCGTCCTCTGAAGGTCCTCAAAAACATAATTTAACAATGCCTTCCAAGTATGGTTTATGGACAGGTGTCTTCGGATTCATGATAAAAGCATACACGATGAGGAGCATGACCATGACGAAGGTTGCCGTCGTTACGAAGCTGTGTGAAAGGGAGCTTCGGCTAAATCGCAGAAAGGGGAACCGACTTAAAAGGGAAAAGGTTGTTCAGTCCTTATAGATTTTTCTATAAGCTAATAGTAAATGTAAAGGGCATTTGTAATTTCTCATAGGCTGTGTCTAGTGCCTATAAATAGACGAACAGTACATCCGTACTCTTCACGCTGACTTGTATTCGCTCGTGCGTCACACTTGTACTCTTTTGCCTTCTATCAAGCCGTAGGTACTTTTTTGTAATTCAATATTGTCCTTATCTTTCCATGATTATATAATGAAGAATGAATAACAATGATATAATTATCTGTGTTATTTTTCATGTCATATGTTTCTTCTTCTATTTTAACATTCACTGCAATCATGAAGGTATGACCTTCATGACCTTCGTCTGAGGATCATTATATCCTAAGGGAAATAATGCTTCGTAGGACGAAAGATATTAACATTTAACATTTTGTGTTGCCTTGTTCTTAACTCATAGCATTTGAGAACAAGTCGCCAACATTGGCGCCCACCTCCGGTAAACCCTTTTTCGACGACCTTCAGCAAGCACGAGTCTTCGTCATGCCGCCGAAGAAAGTTTCAGCGCCAAGGGCTGCTGCACTACAGCCATTGGACCCAAATTAGGAGACCCTTTCTCTCAGAGAGGCCCGAAGCCAGAAGAGGAAGGCCAATAGTCCAACACTCCAGGAGGAGGAGTTGGACCAAGAAATCCGAAACATGGAGATAATCCATCAGCAAGTACAAAGGAAGAAGGAGAAGATGGCCCGACAGGCTGATCTTCAAAGGCAGATCGATGAAGCCACTGAAGAAGTACACCATCTTGCTATAACACCCCAAGTGTTACCATGGCTATGGCACCTCTCTGCACTAATGACTGTCATCACATGTGGAAGGAACTTAAGGAGAAGAGCATGAAAATCTTGGAGACCATGTATTAACCAAGAATGTTAATGACCTAAAAGCATTACTCAAGCTTTTGTGCACTGACCACCTTGGGCAAGAAGGGGATAAACCCTAGACCTCTCTTGAATCCTATCTTCTAAGCACCTTGGTTAAAGGGGAGAGTTTAAGCAAAGGTGCAAGTCATGACCAAACCTTTGGCACAAAGTTAAGTAACTTATTAACCTACAATTATAGAGAGGAAACATTGCTAAAAGACCCCTTAAGAAACCCCAAATCCAATCCCTAAGTAGAGAGAGAGCTAAAGCTCTCTAATTCTCCCTAAGTCAAAAACTACACCTAATCTAAAGATCCACCGTGTTCACCTTGAAGATGGCACCAAAACCACCTAAGTTCTATACCAAAAATGTGGCATACCACCTAGGGCACCCCCTGGAAAAAGTTGACACCGAGCCCTTACGTTTGACATGCCTTGGCATCGTTTTTGTCACGAGGTGGGCAGGGAGACATACCTGATTTGGCGTCCAAAGATCTCCCTACCTAGGGCATATCTGCCATGGCGACTCACGGATGAGAGACAGCCCTAGGTGCTAGGAAAAACTCGTGCCGGATTTTTGCCAAGATTCGCACGCTTGCGACTTGGGCGAGCTGTGGAACACGGGCAGAAGAAAACATCCACGTGTTCGACGCGCTCTACGCACGCCAGAGCATGCCCGTGCCTGACCCCGCGCGCCCCGCGCCACGCCAGGCTGAGCCTGTGTCTCCTCCTCGCGCCCGCGCCTATAAATCACCCTCAGGCCTCGACCGTACTCATCCGCGCACTCTCGACCTCACCGGAGCCCAAACCCACCAGCGTTTGCCCGTGCACGGCGTGTCCGCGGCCACCCGAGCCCCTGCCACCGTAGACCGGCCAACCAAGCCTTTCCCAGCCCCGTCCGACCCTCGGAGAGGACTGAGCACACCTCGGTGAAGCTCCCCGAGCAAGGAATCGAAGTCTGCTTCGCCAGAGAGGCTAGTCCACGGTCGCCGGACTCCCTCCGACCGCCGGCGAGCGTAGACCGGGTAAGCCACTGCGCCATTTTTCGATTCAATGCACAGATAGCCTCTACATCACCCCGTTAAGCTCACCGTGCCAATGGATTGAACTAGATCGCCGTGATTTGGCCGGCACACCCGCCGCCGACGAGGACCCCCGCCTGTGCACGTGGACCGAACGATTCCGGCCATCCCTGCCGTCGAGCCGTACATCATTGTGACCGCCAGAGCCTCCCCGAGCCAACCCTGCCCCTCGCTGGACCTCTCTCGCCGCTGGTAAGCCGCACCGCCCTTTTCTTTCCCGCGGGTACTGTTTACATTAGGGAAAGGACCTCGGGGAAGAAGAAGGAAAGGTCAGGGGGCTTTTTGAACTGTCAGTGACTCAGGGGAATAGTGGCGCAGGGGTAGATTTAAGTGGGTTGATTTGGATTAAACCCAGGGGCTTCGGTGCAAAGTAGTTTTCCAGGAAACCTTTATTTAAATCTGATTTAAATTTTGACAGAACTTGAATAATCCATAACTTCTGTTTTATTCATCCAAATTGAGTCAAATCAATTTTGTTAGATCTTAAATAATATAAACTATTGAAGAAAAATATAAAACCCCTTTGTGCTACAGAAAACTTTAGGGTTCTGAATTAAATACTGATTTGGCCAAAAGATGAAAAATAGGAAGAAAAATAGTTGCACTATTTAACTAAGGTTAAGAAAATTTGGAGAAGTACATGACCACCTATTGACCCATTTAAAAATGATAAACCCCTCTGTACACTCAATTAAGGTAGATTTTACCATTTCTTTTACATTATGCTTAAGATTAAAGAAAATAGGAAAGGTGATTTAAATAAAGAACCAAAGAGCCCCCATATTTTTGTTGGTATACCTATTCAATATAGTTTACTAGAAAAATTGATTATACCCTAATTTAGTATAAAATAAATAGGATACCTTTTATTTTAAGAAAACAAGGCAAACATAGAAAAAACCCTAGAAAAATAACCCCAAGGCAAAAACACCCCAAACCTTGGGATAACTAATGAGTTGTTAATAAGAACATAAGAAAAATTTAAAGTCTGTTGTTTGATATTTTTAAATAACAAGTTAGTTATAAGCACCTTTTTGGCATAAAACTTTAGAAAATCACAACTAAATAACCACCAATTAACCTTCTATGATTTTTGGCACAGAAGCTTATTATTACTGTTAGATGCCAACAAAATTAACCCTTAGGGCAGAACCTACCCCTAGTTAAGAGTTGTAGTGTAAAGTGGCCCATTTACACAACTTTTGTTATTTTTGTCTAAAGCATAACCTTTTTATTTTGAACCTCAAACTCCTAGAACAGACTATATTGACCAATGACAAGCCACTGTAATTTTTACCAGAATTTTTGGAAAAAGTTAAACCAATGTTGTAGTTCAAACCTACACTAGAACTCATAAATAGAAAATAAAGAAAGGAAAATGAATAATGGAAATTGGTATCATCCTAAAACCCTTGTAAATTGTTCACTAAATTATAATAAGGAAATACCAATCCTATATGCTTATCCTTAATAAAAACCTAAACCTAGAGTGATAAGCCTAAACCACTAAAAGCCCCGCATGACCAAGAAACCCTAAGTTACTCATTAAACTTAGTTTTTCTTTTTTAGCATAATGTTATTAAATCCTACATAATCATGACATAGATGTTCATTACATTCAATAGACTGTAACCTCACTGATGGAGAGTACGTCCTCGTGCCGGAGCAAAGAGCTGCTCAGGAGGTAGCCCCGGATCCAGCACCAGAGCCTGCACCAGAGGATCTGCCTGCCACAGCCTTGGAAGGCAAGCCCCGGTTTTATGCATAACCTGTTATTTATGCTATTTTACTATACTTAATGATTGTATGATTGATTGTGCACTTAAGTGTAGGAGTTGTTTGAAACCCTAGTTGCATGATCTCAGGAATCCCGTTGAGATGAATACTAGTATGCTAAGCCGAGTAGCTGCTTTATTAATTAGGGATTTCGGTAGAAGTCGAGTGATTTTTCTAGCACTCGCGCGGGTCAGGCATTGGCTGTATCCACTTTCTTATCATAATGATGTTGGTTTGTGGGCAACAATCCATGGGGATTGGTTGTCTACGGGATAAAAATTGGAATAAGGATTAAGGTGTGGTACCATGTGTCAAGCGTTTGAACGTACTAAGCACATGCTGAGAAATATGGTAAATCGGTAAGCCTAGTACCTGAGTGAACCTGCCAGTGGACTTTACCCCTCACGCGACCTGAGACGTGGTCTCCCATTCCGGTTATGGTGGGTACAAGTGCGGTCACTGCACGACGGCAGTCGGGGTCAGTGAGGCATTGTACGCCAAGGCGGTGAGCCCTGATCTGCTGCCAGGGAATCGATGGGGACGGTTGATGTGTGTGGGGACGGAGTGCCTCGCCACGTCGTGTGTTTAGGTTTACCTTGCAAGGATAAAAACTCGATTCGAATCCTCTGCTTCTCGCAGCTAATGAGACTGCTTGATCCATGCTGCTACATTGAGTAACAAGTGGAAATGTGGTGAGTTGATACAAGATGTTGATTGCTAAAAATGTTTGCTACTATGTATGAGTAGATAGTACATATTTAGCCTTAAGAGAGTCACACTTAAATTTGACAAAGTTAAAACTTAATTTAGAAACTCAGCTAGTGCTTTTGGCAACCCAACCCCACAGCCAAACAGCTGCATGTCTAGAGGTAGAGGAGTAGACTCCTCACACCGGGTAAGTCTAGCTGAGTATTAGTATACTTAGCCTTGGTTGTGGCATAATTTTTACAGGTTCTCTGGAGGACATGGTTGCTGGAGTGACTTGGCCATCCATCTTGCCACCGGGTTGGACTATCGAGTGGGACCTCGCCTCGGCCGAGGAGGAGCGTGAGGAGTGATGGGACAGGCTTCCCCATCTCTCTATTTATTTACCCTTAGTTTTATTCCGCTGCACTTCGAACAATGATGACTACTTTTGCAAAACTCCGATGGTGATGTAATAATTTAATACTCTCATATGCATGGTTTTATGCTTATTGTATTTGCTCTGTGACTCACCATCGAGTGAGATTGTGGTACCTGATCCTGTTAGTGGCCTTGTCGGACTAGATCCGAGGGATTGACGGGTTATTCCCATTTAAGTGTGGTCTAGCCTCTAAGGCGGGACTTAGGCACCTAAGTTGGAATAATTCGGGCAGTTCCGCCACAGCTGGTATCGGAGCTTGTACCACCACAGAGGAATCAATAAAAAAATAAATACCATCCTTTTCTGAAGTAAAACTTGATAGAAACAATGTTGGATAGATAGTAGGACGATCAAGATAGACCTAGGACGTGAAGCCTTAGGATGATAGAAGGGTAGTTAGGTGGCTAAGCGATTAAGCCTTACCGGCTACTATAAGGGATGGGAGTTCTTCCCTATTCCATTTATATTGATGTGAGGTCGTTTAGGACGAGCATGCATGCAATCCTAATTAAGCAAATGAATAATTGAATAAAGACTTAAATACAAAATGATGACCAACTAAGTACCCCCGATATCATTTTTATTGTTGGAGAGAAGCTGAGTCTTATTTTCTTGTTCTTTTTATAATTCTTTTTTCTTTTACTTACGCTTAACCATACACAGATGACTTCCCACGGATCCTCAAACGACGGGAATGCACTGTCCCACACTGACGGGCTTGCACGAGAGGGCTTTACCCGCATTTTGTGGAAGGTACTTCAGGGGGCTGGATACACGACACCTCCTCAGTACGTGGTGCAGCAGTTCGAGAAGCACCGAGTGCCCCGCTATAGAGTGAGGATGACCTTGGAGCCTCATCCCCTGCAGCCAGGCTGGCGTTCACTGGACTCTGAGTCCTTTGGATACCGGGCTGAGGACACGATTGAGGCGATTGCTCTGCACGGGTTGACCACTTTCTGCGGATTCCATCCCTTGGAGCTATCCACCCACCCCATTGGCTTGTTCCCCGCTGAGAAGGAGGACGACCCAATGTGGAAGGATCGGGTGGAGCATGCCAAGGACATCTGGGCTCTCTACCTAGGCCAGACTGCTCACTTGATGGTACGATGCATGAATGCCCTGTATCGTCTGCAAGTGATGCATGGTGAGGCAATGTCCCATCTGATGGCATTGTTGGAGGCAACTAAGATCACCCTGGACAACAGAGAGGAGCTTGTGGTTGATTTGTCCCAGGAGATGGTGGAAAAGGACTTACAAGTGGAGCAGTTGTCAGATGAGATCCAAGAGCTAGAGGAATTAGTGGGGACAAGGCAGAACACCATCGAGGTTCTCGAGGATCAGCTCATCAACACCCAGCAGCAGCTTGCCGAGGCTAATGAGCACCTGGATATGCATCACCAGGAGATCCAGGATGTGGAGGCTAACGAGGACGTCGACATTGAGGGAGGGGAGGAGCCTGCTTCCAGTGTGGACACTGCTGGCTCAGGGAGGCCACCTTCCCCAAAGTCGAGTGTTGCCTCGTTCGCTCACTAGGTATCAGGGGTAGAGCTAGGAATCGGTAATGGTAGGACTCCTCGAGGCTAGCTTAGCTTTTGCACCCTTGGGGTACTAGGCTAGATAGAGTTGAGTCTGTTGGGCCACTGATGTAATCATGATAAACTCTTTTGGAAGCATGGTTGATGGAGGCTCTCAGTTTTAAATTGGAAAGAAAAGTTTATGCCTTTTTAAATCTTTTATGTCTATGTTGGAATCTATCAATTCGCCTTTTGACTCTTTCGCCTCGATTAAACCTTAAACTTGAAGATGTGTTATTGAGATATATGTGATTTTTCAGATGGCCGGGAGAGCGCGTCGTGGACAGAATGAGCGCATTCCTCCACCCCCGCCACCGCCTCCCACTCTGCAGGAGCTAATGGCTCAGCAGAATGAGATCTTGAGGCAGCTAGCTCAGCGCCAGCCACCACCTCAGCACTATGGTGGTGGAGATCATCAGCGTCACCCCGCCGTAGCCACTTACCAGGAGTTCCTCAGTACTCAGCCGCCCTTGTTCACCAGGGCAGAGGACCCACTTGATGCTGATGTATGGCTGAGGGTAGTGGAATCTAAATTCCCACTACTCAATGGAATTTGTTCCAAAGTAACTAAGGTCAGGTTCGCCACCCAGCAGCTTCGCGGACCCACGCGAACATGGTGGGACCACTATCTTGCTATGCAACCAGTTGACCATGAAGTGGATTGGAGAGAGTTTAAGGCAGCTTTCAGGGGACACCATATTCCAGCTGGCATTATGGACCGTAAGCTCAACGAGTTTCTGGCACTTACTAAGGGCAACAGGACAGTGTTGCAGTATGCTCAGGCTTTTAATGATCTATGCCAGTATGCCGGGTATCATGCAGATACGGACGAGAAGAAGAGAGACAGGTTCAGAAGGGGGCTCAGCACTGAGCTCCGTGACCGTCTCAACACCGTCAGGGCCAACAGCTACAATGAGTTGGTCAACATGGCCATTTCCTAGGAGGACTGTATCATAGCTCGTCAGGCGGAGAAGAAGAGGAAGACCCCTGTGGCAGGACCTTCAGCTCAGCCACAGCGTTTCAGGATTGTGTCTGACACTCAGAACAGGGGACCTCAGCAGCAGCAAGGGCGTTGGGTGATCCGACCACAGCAGTAGCAGCAGGCACCCAACCGTACCTAGTTTCCAGCTCAGAGGAACAATCAGCAGCAGCAGCAGTATCGCCAGGCCAATGACAACAGGTGTTTCACATGTGGCAACACCGGGCATTATGCCAAGAATTGCCCCAGGAACCAGCAGAGGCAGGGGCAGAATGTTAATCAGAACCAAAGCAAGAGGCAGAAGGTGCAAGTGAGGCAGGGCAAGCTGAACTTTACCACCGTGGCTGATATTCCAGAGGGAGCACCCATCATGACCGGTATCTTTACAGTTTTGAATTGTCCTGCTATTATTCTTTTGATTCTGGTGCATCACATAGCTTTATTAGTGCCAAATTTAGTGCCAAGTGTCAATTGCCCTTTCATCACACCAATTGGGGTATCACAATTTCAACATCAGGAGGCAGGATTGCCACTAATCAAATCAGCAGGCATGTGCCCATAAAGTTTGGTAGTCTAATAATTAAAACCACCCTCCTCATATTGGGTTTGGATAGCGTGGATATCATATTGGGAACTGACTGGTTAACAAGGCATCGGGCAGTTATTGATATTGCAGCTAGGGCCATTGAGGTGCACTCACCGACTTGTGGAGAAACCACACTATATTTGCCCGACCAGGGTTGTACCCGTTCTTGTGCCTTCGTTATGATAGAATCCCCAGTGGAAAAGATCCCAGTAGTCTGTGACTACCCAGATGTCTTTCCTGACGAATTGCCAGGGATGCCACCTGATAGAGACATTGAGTTCGCCATTGAATTGCAACCCGGGACCGCTCCTATCTCCAAGAGACCCTATAGGATGCCTCCCGCGGAACTGGCAGAACTGAAGAAGCAACTGCAAGAGTTGTTGGACAAGGGGTTCATCCGCCCAAGTACTTCACCTTGGGGATGTCCTGCTTTATTTGTGAAGAAAAAGGATGAGAGTTTGAGAATGTGTGTTGACTACCGCCCTCTCAATGCGGTGACCATCAAAAACAAATACCCACTACCCCGCATCGATGTTCTGTTTGATCAGTTGGTGGGAGCCAAGGTATTCTCCAAGATAGATCTCCGCTTGGGTTACCATCAGATCAAGATCCGTGCTAGTGATATTCCCAAGACGGCCTTTTCTACCAGATATGGGCTCTATGAGTTTTTGGTAATGTCTTTTGGGCTGACCAATGCCCCGGCTTATTTTATGTACCTGATGAACTCAGTATTCATGCCCGAGCTGGACAAATTTGTGGTCGTTTTCATTGACGATATTCTGGTGTATTCTCAGAATGAAGCCGAACACACCAAACATTTGCATATTGTACTTCAGAGGCTACGTGATCATCAGTTGTATGCCAAGCTGTCCAAATGTGAATTCTGGCTGAAGGAGATTAAATTCTTAGGTCACACGATTTCTCAGGATGGGGTATCTGTTGATCCTGAGAAGGTACAAGAGGTAATGGATTGGAAACCTCCTACTACAGTACGGCAGATCCGGAGCTTTCTGGGATTGGCAGGGTATTATCGACGATTTATTCCGGATTTCTCCAGAATTGCCAAGCAAATGACTGAGTTATTGAAGAAGGGAGCCAAATATGATTGGAGCCAGAAGTGTGAAGATGCTTTTCATACACTGAGGCGGCATTTGACAACAGCCCTAGTGCTGGCTCAACCTGATAACACCAAGCCCTTTGAAGTCTATTGTGATGCTTCTGGTATAGGATTGGGATGTGTATTAATGCAAGACAATAGAGTAATTGCTTATGCCTCCCGAGCACTCAGACCCCATGAGCAGAACTACCCTACACATGATCTGGAGTTAGCAGCCGTGGTTCATGCTCTCAAAATATGGAGACACTACTTGATGGGAGCTCACTGTAACATTTACACTGACCACAAGAGCCTCAAATACATTTTCACTCAGGCAGATCTGAACATGAGGCAGAGGAGATGGTTAGAATTAATCAAGGACTATGATTTGGAGGTGCATTACCATCCCAGCAAGGCCAATGTTGTGGCAGATGCCTTGAGCAGGAAGGCCCAGTGCAATTGTACGAGCATGGATGCGAGAGTTACCACCCTGTGTGATGAATTGTGCAAGCTGTGTCTGGAAGTTATTCCTTCAGTTGATTTGAACTATATTTCGGTGGAGCCCACCCTGCAAGAGCAAATAATCCAGGCACAGAGTGGGGATAAGGGTGTTCAGGTTATCAAAGACATGATCAAGCAGAAGGCAGAGAAATACAAGTGCTTTCGTCAGGATAGCAAGGGAATTCTATGGTTTGGAGATCGATTGGTTGTTCCCAAGGACCCGGAGCTCAGAAAGAAGATATTGGATGAAGCTCACCTTTCTAAATTCTCCATGCACCCCGGTAGCAACAAGATGTACCATGAACTCAGATCCTTATACTGGTGGACCAGAATGAAGAGGGAGATTGCCAAGTACATATCCGAGTGTGACACCTGCCAGAGGATCAAAGCCAGTCACTTGAAGGCAGCAGGCCCTTTGCAACCCCTTCCCATACCATCTTGGAAATGGGATGACATTTGCATGGACTTTATCGTGGGATTGCCCAATACCTCCCGGCACCATGATTCCATTTGGATCATTGTGGACAGATTGACCAAGTCAGCTCATTTCTTGCCAGTACACACCACCCATAGGACGGAGAAGTATGCGGAAATCTACATTGACCAGATAGTTCGTTTGCATGGTGTACCAAGGACTATAGTCTCAGACAGAGGAGCACCATTTGTGGCACGATTTTGGGAACAATTGCAGGAATCACTTGGGACCCATGTCATACGAAGCTCAGCATACCATCCCCAAATGGATGGCCAGACGGAAAGGGTAAACCATATTTTGGAAGACATGTTGAGGGCATGTGTACTGCACTACGGAAAGGATTGGGACAAGTGTCTTTCTTTAGTAGAGTTTTCTTATAATAACAGCTACCAGTCCAGTCTAAAGATGGCACCTTTTGAAGCTTTATATGGGAGAAGATGTAGAACCCCGCTGAATTGGTCTCAAGCAGGAGAGAGGGAAATATTTGGGCCAGATTTGGTACTTGAAGCAGAGGCAAAGGTCAGAGTCATCAAGAAGAACTTAGAAGCTGCTCAGGCCAGGCAAAAGAGCTATCATGATAAGAGGCGGAAGCCTCTACAGTTTGAAGTGGGAGACCATGTTTATCTTAAGGTGTCACCCACCAAGGGTGTCCAGAGATTCGGGATCAAGGGCAAGTTAGCTCCTCGTTACATTGGACCCTACGAGATCAAGGAAGCTTGTGGACCCGTAGCCTATCAATTGAAGTTGCCACCCAGCATGTCAGCTGTTCATGATGTATTCCATGTATCTCAACTACGGAAGTGTGTTCGCTTACCCACTGAAGTGCTTACCTGAACCGGACATTGAGATAGAACCAGACTTGTCCTATCAAGAGTACCCCATCGAGGTATTGGATCAGAAGGAGAGATCAACACGGGCAAGGTCAATCCGAATGTAATTGGTTCAGTGGAGTCATCATTCAGCAGAAGAAGCTACATGGGAGACCGAGGATTTTCTACGCTCTTGCTTCCCCGACTTTCTGCCCAAATGAGTCGGTACGTAACCCAAAACCCCACCCCACCTGCCCTTTTGAATCCAAATATAAGAAAGATCTAGATAATAAGGGTAGTATAAGTTGTGGTTCTAACTTAGAAAGGACTTCCTTCTGAAGTTGCAAAGAAAATGACATTCGAAGAACAGTTAACTAAAGAAAACTTAAAAGAAAGCAGAAACCACACACCAGCACCCCTTCATGGAACCCTCCTGAGGACTCTACCTAAAATCTCGGGGCGAGATTCCTTTAAGGGGGGAGGGCTGTAACACCCCAAGTGTTACCATGGCTATGGCACCTCTCTGCACTAATGACTGTCATCACATGTGGAAGGAACTTAAGGAGAAGAGCATGAAAATCTTGGAGACCATGTATTAACCAAGAATGTTAATGACCTAAAAGCATTACTCAAGCTTTTGTGCACTTACCACCTTGGGAAAGAAGGGGATAAACCCTAGACCTCTCTTGAATCCTATCTTCTAAGCACCTTGGTTAAAGGGGAGAGTTTAAGCAAAGGTGCAAGTCATGACCAAACCTTTGGCACAAAGTTAAGTAACTTATTAACCTACAATTATAGAGAGGAAACATTGCTAAAAGACCCCTTAAGAAACCCCAAATCCAATCCCTTAGTAGAGAGAGAGCTAAAGCTCTCTAATTCTCTCTAAGTCAAAAACTACACCTAATCTAAAGATCCACCGTGTTCACCTTGAAGATGGCACCAAAACCACCTAAGTTCTATACCAAAAATGTGGCATACCACCTAGGGCACCCCCTGGAAAAAGTTGACACCGAGCCCTTGACGTTTGACATGCCTTGGCATCATTTTTGTCGCGAGGTGGGCAGGGAGACATACCTGATTTGGCGTCTAAAGATCTCCCTACCTAGGGCATATCTGCCATGGCGACTCACGGATGGGAGACAGCCCTAGGTGCCAGGAAAAGACTCGCGCCGGATTTTTGCCAAGATTCGCACGCTTGCGACTTGGGCGAGCTGTGGAACACGGGCAGAAGAAAACATCCACGTGTTCGACGTGCTCTGCGCACGCCAGAGCACGCCCGCGCCCGACCCCGCGCGCCCCGCGCCACGCCAGGCCGAGCCTGTGTCTCCTCCTTGCGCCCGCGCCTATAAATCACCCTCAGACCTCGACCGTACTCATCCGCGCACTCTCAACCTCACCGGAGCCCAAACCCACCGGCGTTTGCCCGTGCACGGCGTGTCCGCGGCCACCCGAGCCCCTGCCACCGTAGACCGGCCAACCAAGCCTTTCCCAGCCCCGTCCGACCCTCGGAGAGGACTGAGCACATCCCGGTGAAGCTCCCCGAGCAAGGAATCGAAGTCTGCTTCGCCGGAGAGGCTAGTCCACGGTCGCCGGACTCCCTCCGACCGCCGGCGAGCGTAGACCGGGTAAGCCACTGCGCCATTTTTCGATTCAATGCACAGATAGCCTCTACATCACCCCGTGAAGCTCACCGCGCCAATGGATTGAACTAGATCGCCGTGATTTGGCCAGCACACCCGCCGCCGACGAGGACACCCGCCTGCGCACGTGGACCGAGCGATTCCGGCCATCCCCGCCGTCGAGCCGTACATCGTTGTGACCGCTAGAGCCTCCCCGAGCCAACCCTGCCCCTCGCCGGACCTCTCTCGCCGCCGGTAAGCCGCGCCACCCTTTTCTTTCCCGCGGGTACTGTTTACATTAGGGAAAGGACCTCGGGGAAGAAGAAGGAAAGGTCAGGGGGCTTTTTGAACTGTCAGTGACTCAGGGGAATAGTGGCGCAGGGGTAGATTTAAGTGGGTTGATTTGGATTAAACCCAGGGTCTTCGGTGCAAAGTAGTTTTCCAGGAAACCTTTATTTAAATCTGATTTAAATTTTGACAGAACTTGAATAATCCATAACTTCTGTTTTATTCATCCAAATTGAGTCAAACCAATTTTGTTAGATCTTAAATAATATAAACTATTGAAGAAAAATATAAAACCCCTTTATGCTACAGAAAACTTTAGGGTTCTGAATTAAATACTGATTTGTCCAAAAGATGAATAATAGGAAGAAAAATAGTTGCACTATTTAACTAAGGTTAAGAAAATTTGGAGAAGTACATGACCACCTATTGACCCATTTAAAAATGATAAACCCCTCTGTACACTCCATTAAGGTAGATTTTACCATTTCTTTTACATTATGCTTAAGATTAAAGAAAATAGGAAAGGTGATTTAAATAAAGAACCAGGGAGCCCCCATATTTTTGTTGGTATACCTATTCAGTATAGTTTACTAGAAAAATTGATTATACCCTGATTTAGTATAAAATAAATAGGATACCTTTTATTTTAAGAAAACAAGGCAAACTTAGAAAAAACCCTAGAAAAATAACCACAAGGCAAAAACACCCCAAACATTGGGATAACTAATGAGTTGTTAATAAGAACATAAGAAAAATTTAAAGTCTGTTGTTTGATATTTTTCAAATAACAAGTTAGTTATAGGGACCTTTTTGGCATAAAACTTTAGAAAATCACAACTAAATAACCACCAATTAACCTTCTGTGATTTTTGGCACAGAAGCTTATTATTACTGTTAGATGCCAACAAAAATAACCCTTAGGGCAGAACCTACCCCTAGTTAAGAGTTGTAGTGTAAAGTGGCCCATTTACACAACTTTTGTTATTTTTGTCTAAAGCATAACCTTTTTATTTTGAACCTCAAACTCCTAGAACAGACTATATTGACCAATGACAAGCCACTGTAATTTTTACCAGAATTTTTGGAAAAAGTTAAACCAATGTTGTAGTTCAAACCTACACTAGAACTCATAAATAGAAAATAAAGAAAGGAAAATGAATAATGGAAATTGGTATCATCCTAAAACCCTTGTAAATTGTTCACTAAATTATAATAAGGAAATACCAATCCTATATGCTTATCCTTAATAAAAACCTAAACCTAGAGTGATAAGCCTAAACCACTAAAAGCCCCGCATGACCAAGAAACCCTAAGTTACTCATTAAACTTAGTTTTTCTTCTTTTAGCATAATGTTATTAAATCCTGCATAATCATGACATACATGTTCATTACATTCAATAGACTGTAACCTCGCTGACGGAGAGTACGTCCTCGTGCCGGCGCAAGGAGCTGCTTAGGAGGTAGCCCCGGATCCAGCACCAGAGCCTGCACCAGAGGATCTGCCTCCCACAGCCTTGGAAGGCAAGCCCCGGTTTTATGCATAACCTGTTATTTATGCTATTTTACTATACTTAATGATTGTAGGATTGATTGTGCACTTAAGTGTAGGAGTTGTTTGAAACCCTAGTTGCATGATCTCAGGAATCCCGTTGAGATGAATACTAGTATGCTAACCGAGTAGCTGCTTTATTAATTAGGGATTTCGGTAGAAGTCGAGTGATTTTTCTAGCACTCGCGCGAGGTCAGGCATTGGCTGTATCCACTTTCTTATCATAATGATGTTGGTTTGTGGGCAACAATCCATGGGGATTGGTTGTCTACGGGATAAAAATTGGAATAAGGATTAAGGTGTGGTACCGTGTGTCAAGCGTTTGAACGTACTAAGCACATGACGAGAAATATGGTAAATCGGTAAGCCTAGTACCTGAGTGAACCTGCCAGTGGACTTTACCCCTCACGCGACCTGAGACGTGGTCTCCCATTTCGGTTATGGTGGGTACAAGTGCGGTCACTGCAGGACGGCAGTCGGGGTCAGTGAGGCATTGTACGCCAAGGCGGTGAGCCCTGATCTGCTGCCAGGGAATCGATGGGGACGGTTGATGTGTGTGGGGACGGAGTGCCTCGCCACGTCGTGTGTTTAGGTTTACCTTGCAAGGATAAAAACTCGATTCGAATCGTCTGCATCTCGCAGCTAATGAGACTGCTTGATCCATGCTGCTACATTGAGTAACAAGTGGAAATGTGGTGAGTTGATACAAGATGTTGATTGCTAAAAATGTTTGCTACTATGTATGAGTAGATAGTACATATTTAGCGTTAAGAGAGTCACACTTAAATTTGACAAAGTTAAAACTTAATTTAGAAACTCAGCTAGTGCTTTTGGCAACCCAACCCCACAGCCAAACAGCTGCATGTCTAGAGGTAGAGGAGTAGACTCCTCACACCGGGTAAGTCTAGCTGAGTATTAGTATACTCAGCCTTGCTTGTGGCATAATTTTTACAGGTTCTCTGGAGGACATGGTTGCTGGAGTGACTTGGCCGTCCATCTTGCCACCGGGTTGGACTGTCGAGTGGGACCCCGCCTCGGCCGAGGAGGAGCATGAGGAGTGATGGGACAGGCTTCCCCATCTCTCTATTTATTTACCGTTAGTTTTATTCCGCTGCACTTCGAACAATGATGACTACTTTTGCAAAACTCCGATGGTGATGTAATAATTTAATACTCTCATATGCATGGTTTTATGCTTTATTGTATTTGCTCTGTGACTCACCATCGAGTGAGATTGTGGTACCTGATCCTGTCAGTGGCCTTGTCGGACTAGATCCGAGGGATTGACAGGTTATTCCCATTTAAGTGTGGTCTAGCCTCTAAGGCGGGACTTAGACACTTAAGTTGGAATAATTCGGGCAGTTCCACCACACTTGCTCAAGACGAACAAGATCGAAGGCCCCAACACAGGAAGCTTCATCAAGAAGGCTTGTTCAACGCGGATGGATGGTATGATGATCTTAATCATGATACCTTTACTTTTGATGATGCTTCTCCCTTGGCAGCAGAACTGCAGGCTATCTCATGGCCCCCATCATACAAGCCACCTCAGCTCCCTTGACCCGAAGCAGTTTTTGATGAGTTATGAAGCAACTATATCTTCATATGGAGGCAATGCAGTCGTCATGGCCAAATCCTTCGTCATGGCAGTTCAGAACGTGGCTCAAACATAGTATTCTTCTCTTCGGCCAGGGACTATTACTTCGTGGCAGAAGCTCAAGGATATGCTACTGACAAGCTTTCAAGGCTTTCAGACGAAGCCGGTCACAACTCAGGCCCTGTTTCAATGCACGCAAGACCATGATGAGTATCTTCAGGCATACGTTCGAAGGTTCTTGCGTCTCAGAGCACAGGCGCCTACAGTTCCCAATGAAATTATCATTGAGGCCATGATCAAGGGGCTTCGTCTAGGACCTACTGCCCAGTATTTCGCTAGAAAGCCTCCACAGACTCTTTAGAAGCTGGTTCAAAAGATGGATGAGTACATCAGGGCTGACAATGACTTCCACCAAAGAAGGGAGGAGGCTTACAGGTTCTCTGAGATGACCAGGGGCTTCGGAGGAAGAATCCATCCGAGGCATGTCAGGTCAATTCACAACTCCACTCAGAATGATGACAGAGGAAGTCAGCTGCAGAGGCCACACTATTCTTCACAATCTTCGGGGCAGCAACAAAACTCTTTTCGGCCGCCAGCTCCAAGAGGCAGAGGGGCTAGGGGCTTCGGAGGAAGATATGAGGACCAACCAAGGAAGATTTACTGTCTATTTTGTGGAGAAGACAAGGACCATACTACAAGAATGTGCCAAATCACCATCCAAAAGCAGAAGGAGATCGCAGAAGCCGAAGCCCGGCAAAATCAACTGAAGCAGGTCCTACACACTGCTTCGTGTCACTCACCCTAAGGCAGTTACTCACCCTAAGGAGTCTGATGGCTCCCTTCTGGCTGCTGACCTCGTGAATAGGCAGAAGGGAGCCACAGCTTCGTGTCACTCACCTCTGCCGCCACTACAACCTGCCTATTCATGAGCCAAAATAGAAGGCGAAGAAGTTCAAAAGACGTTCCTAAGGGGACGCAGAACTTACATCGAAAAATAAGCGGTGAAGCCGAAAAATAAGCGACAAAGAGATTTTTTATGGTTCCTAAGGGGACGCATATATTGTGTTTCAGCGTGGGTATGTGTCTTCGGCATTAGCATCATTCTTTGCATCATATCATCGCATCATATTGCATAGCATCACATCATACATCATATCACATCAATAACATCAATTGGATACGAGGCCGATCTTCGGAGAATGCTTTACAAAAAATGGAAAGATGCCAAGGCACAAAGTAAGCTGAGAATTGCAGCTTCATTAGTTCTGATGTGGAAAGAGCAATCTATTGTTTACGAAGTATTGATGATTTTACAAAATGTGGATGATTCTTACGAGGTATAAAAACTCTTCTTCACGAAGCATGAAAAGAAGGGAAGGTGTTTTTTCGCCGATGGCTCAAAAACGGTATGTACATAAAGTTTCATGCATCGCAAATAACTAAATTACAAACAATTCATATATTACATTCAAATCTATAAGCACCAAATATTACAAACATAGTTCAGCAAATGTCACATTAATATTCTAGAAATGTTTTTACAATAGCTACTCTTCTTCCTTCAGAACTTTTTCTGTAGCTTCGGTTAGCAGTTTGGTAACAACTTCGTCTACAATAGCTTCGGCCATATTAATAATTTCTATTGCTTTCTTTGTCTCTGGGTCGGCCAGTGGGTCGAATGGCTCTAGGGGAGGAGATAGTTCAGTTGTGGTAGAAGACATAAATTAGTTTGAAGTCACAAAAATAAACAACAAAGCTAAAAGCCATTAAGTAATACCTATCCGTCTTTTGAGTTCCGTAGCTTTTTTAGCTTCTTTCGTTGCTTCTCGAGCGTCATGAATATCTTTTTTGCTCTTCTTCATTATTTCATGAGTCATCCCTCGGCTGCCATTTTCCCAGATATCAGTGAAAAATTTTCTGCCTATTAAACTCGCTTCGGCTGAGGGGTCCTTCGTATCGACAATAGAGAAGGCAGCTTCGGCCTGGGCCAATGTTTTAACATGTTCACAACCTGCCTTCTCCAAAATAGCTGCAACTCCCCTAGCAGCAGAGAATGCACAGACGTCCCCGTGGTCACTCAAAATCTCCTCAAAAGCTTCGGCTTCACTACTGATCCACTCGATGACGTCCTCAGGGTCGCCCCGTATGAAGTTGTCTTCGTTTGAGTAGGCGCCCACATTGGCGAAGCTAGTCTTTATCTTTTTTACGCATTTCACAGATTTTTCAAAACATCTTTCTTTTGATGCACGAAGCTCTGCAACTGTTTTTTCAAAATATTTTTTATAGTACTCACTGGCATCTCGATCAGCTTCGGCAACAACGCATTTTAATTTGGCCTCAGCTAATTGTTTTCGAAGATCTTCAATTTCACTCTTTTGGGCCTCAGCTTGTACTTTGGAACTAGCTTCGTCTTCTTTTATCTTGTTTACCAATGAAATTAATATTTTATCCTTTTCAAGGCCTTCGTTCCTTAGTTCAATAACCTTTGAGCGAAGGTTGTTCAGAGCCATTGTGCACCCTTCATCTTCGACATTTTTCTGTGCCCTGAGGGCATTGCTAAGAATCAAGCCCTGCAAGAGGAGCATAGTATTAAGTATAAACAAATGAAAAAAATGTTTTTAAATACAAAAATTGATTTTCACACCTTTATACTATTATATGCCAAACTGTCGGCCAATTCATCCTTCGACAGTACTGAGAGCCCATCTTCCAATGTTGGGAATCCGAAGCTTCTACCCATCTCCCGGCAGACAGATATCTCTTTGCTATCCGGGAGACAGTACAAAAAATCTTCTTCTCCGCTGCCGTTGAACACTAATGCCCCCTTCAGATATTTCAGCTTCTGGCATAGTGTTGAGCTTCTCGTTCTTCTTCTTTAGAGAGTCTCTTTCCCGAAGCATGACGGATGATATACTCAATATTTTCTTTTAAAGCTTCGGGAGCAGGAGCGGCAGCTTTCTCAGGCAAAGTCTGTTCTATAGCCTCTTCCTCTGCTACCTTCTCTTCAATTTCCGAGGGTTGTTTATCAGCAGGCTCTGAAGGCCTAGCTTCGGCACTAGCCTGGCTCACTACAACTTCAACTTCAGCTGGTTTTGTTTCAGCTTTGATTTGCATTTTCGAAGCCTCGGCAATTTTCCCTGGAGTTGAGCTTGAAGCCTTTACTGATTCTAGCACATCTAGTACACATGCCATCCTTCTTCTTTTGAGAGTGGCCGCAAGACCTTTTTTGTATCTTCGGCATTGTTACTTCTGTCGAAGGGCTTAAAACTTCTAACATTTTTGTTTCTTTAGTTTTTGGCTCTTCGGCCTTATCTTTACCAGTCTTTGCCTCAGCTTGCTCAGCTGAGGGTGCCTTCGGCATAGAAGCCGGTTCTTCAACCTTCTGCGTAGGAGGAATTGGCTCCTTTGGATCAACAGCTGAAGAAGTCTCCCCGCCAAACTCGGGCACCACTGCCGGCTCAATATAACGTGGCCGGTGGGTGAGGACTTTCAAATTTTTACTCTTCGGCGCAGGCTCATCTGGAGTGGCCGAAGCAGCAATCTTGGCCGAAGCAGCAACTTTCCTCTTCTTTCCCCGTCCCCGCAGCGGGTAGCTATAGTCTGGGTAAACAAAACCAATAGCATCAAAAACTCTATTCAATCTCTTTTTTCCTCGGATCCCGAAGGATGTGTATAAGGCATTATCTTCCACTTTGGAATACGGTCCAAGAAGTTCATCACTTGTAGCTTCAATGCATTTCAGCCAGTCATCATTTAGTTCATCAAATTTATCTCCGTATTTGAAGGTGTATTTCAACCGAACTAGCTCACCTTCGCCAGACTTGGTAACAGTCTCTTTCGGCATTTCCCAGTTCTCTAAGAGCGGCCACACTCTGAAAGCTATATGCTCTTGGATCAAGTCTCTTGTACTAATAAAATAGCATACAGTACCAAATGCCTTTTGGCACGCTTCAGCCGCTTCGTCAATCTCAACCTTCGGCCTTCGAAGGCCGAAGCAGGACCAAATGGGGCGCATGATGACCTCCTTGACATCCTCTCTAGCCACTAAGTCATTCTTCACATAAAACCATTCTTCCATCCAATTCCCTGGTCACCTCTTCCAAAATGTTGGCACCGGGTAACTCGCGTTGGGACGGGCGATGAACCCGTAACAACCGAAGTTGTTGTGATACTGTTCCTTCCCTGTGGCCTTCGTCTCATACATGAGTTCGTGCATGCTGCAGAAGCACTTTGCACTCGGTTCTAGCCCCTGACTCCTTACTGCTGAGACAAAAATCCCCATCCTTGATATAGCTTCGGGGGTAATCTGATGGAGGAAGATCTGATAAATTTTTAACAATTCAACCACAAACCTGCTTAAAGGGAACCGAAGCCCAGCTTTGAAGAAGCTTCGAAAAATCACAACTTCGTTCTCCTCAGGCGCAGGAACGTTGTTATCTTCGCCAGCCCTCACAATAGACATGTCCCGAAAGTATCTTCCCCTCATATTTTCAAGGTGACTTTGCTTGATGGTCGATTTTCCGAAAATTGCATGACTTGGCCTCTAGGGTCGATCCTCGGAGTCTTCGCCTCCACTCTCTGCATCCTAACTGTCACTGTCATCAGTGTCTGCAGACAGGCCTTCCAAGATTTCCCTGGTAATCTTCTCTGTATTTGACTTCACCATCGACTCGATAAACCCAGCTATATAAGGATTAGCAGCCTTCTTCTGCTCAAAAAGCTTCTCCTCTTCAGTAAGCTTCGTCACAGCAGCAACTTTCTTGTCTTGAGACATCTTTTCTTCGGAAATGGTGAAAATGTGTCCTTAAAACCGAAGCTTAGGAAGCCTGAGAAACTAAGCAAGCGTTGGTGAACAAGAGCTAAAAAATTGAGCAAACAAAGCAAGTGGCACAAGTAGCGTACCAAATGTGGTCAGGGTGAGTTCTTATTTATATGATCGACGCGCTCCAAATTGGAGGGTCCCGTCTGTCATTGACTGTTGCTATTCTAGCAAAGGGAAGGTGTTTTTTCGGACCTTCGGCTTAAGGCCTTCGTCCATGTCGCAGTCTGAATTCGTTATCTTAAACAAATTAATACTGCGAGGGGCTACTATTGGGGGCCTTCGTCCTCCGAAGGTCCTCAAAAACATAATTTAACAATGCCTTCCAAGTATGGTTTATGGACAGGTATCTTTGGATTCATGATAAAAGCATACACGATGAGGAGCATGACCATGACGAAGGTTGCCTTCGTTACGAAGCTATGCGAAAGGGAGCTTCGGCTAAATCGCAGAAAGGGGAACCAACTTAAAAGGGAAATGGTTGTTCAGTCCTCATAGATTTTTCTATAAGCTAATAGTAAATGTAAAGGGCATAATTGTAATTTCTCATAGGCTGTGTCCAGTGCCTATAAATAGACGAACAGTACACTCGTACTGTTCACGCTGACTTGTATTCGCTCGTGCGTCACACTTGTACTCTTTTGCCTTCTATCAAGCCGAAGGTACTTTTTGTAATTCAATATTGTCCTTATCTTTCCATGATTATATAATGAAGAATGAATAACAATGATATAATTATCTGTGTTATTTTTCATGTCATATGTTTCTTCTTCTATTTTAACATTCACTGCAATCATGAAGGTATGACCTTCATGACCTTCGTCCGAGGATCATTATATCCTAAGGGAAATAATGCTTCGTAGGACGAATGATATTAACATTTAACATTTTGTGTTGCCTTGTTCTTAACTCATAACATTTGAGAACAAGTCCCCAACATCCATCTTCTTGAGCAATTTGTAGAATGGTAAGCCTTTTTCGCCTAGCCTTGATATGAACCTGCTCAAGGCTGCCATGCATCCACTAAGCCTTTACACTTTCTTCTGTGATCGTGGCCCTTCCATTCTCATGATAGCCTCGATCTTTTCCGGGTTAGCTTCAATTCCTCGGTGGCTGACAATGAATCCAAGCAACTTCCCTGCTGGTACTCCGAAGACACATTTTTCTAAATTGAGCTTCCACCAGTATCACCTCAGGCTGTTGAAGACCAGCTGCAAATCTTCAATGAAGTTTTCTATTTTGATCACTACATCATCAACATAAGCTTCTACCCGCTTGCCCCAGTGATCGGCTAAGCATGTCTGAATAGCTCTCTGGTAAGTCGCTCCTGCGTTCTTGAGACCGAACGACATGGAGGTATAGCAGAAAGCTCCAAACGGGGTAATGAATGCCGTTTCTTCCTCATCTTCTTTTGCTATGCTGATCTGATGGTACCCAGAATAGCAGTCCTAGAAGGACAGCATAGAACATCCAGCGGTCGAATCAACCACCTGATCTATCCTAGGGAGTCCGAAGGGATCCTTCGGACAGTGTTTATTGAGATCTATATAGTCGACGCACATGTGCCAATCCACTTTATTCTTTTTGAGTACAAGAATAGGATTTGCTAGCCACTCAGGATGAAGTACTTCTCTAATGAACCCTGTTGCGACTAAGCGAGCTAGCTCAGCGCGAATAGCCTCTATCTTGTCAGGCGTGAAACGATGCAGTTTTTGTCGGATTGGCCTTGCTTGGGGATAAACCTTCAGGTTGTGCTTGGCCAGTTCTCTTGGGACTCCCGGCATATCCACAGGCTTCCATGCGAATACATCTTGGTTACCTTGCAAGAACTGGACGAGCGCGCCTTCCTATTTATCGTCTAGGCTGGAGCTGATGATGGTGGTCTTGCGTTCATCAGCAAACCCAAGGTTGATCCTCTTCGTTTCCTCAGTCGGCCGCATAGAGGTCATGACTTGAGCTTCGTTCGCAGGTAATGCGAGGCCTCCCTCAGGCTTTGAGTTTGCCTGCGTAGAGGAAGTCGTCGGTGGTTTGGTAGTGAGGGCCACCTGGATGGCTACTCGAAAACATTCCGTGGCGCCTTGGAAGTCAGCGCGCACGGTGATGATCCCTTGTGGTTCTGGCATCTTCAATATCATGTACGAATAGTGCGGAATGGCCACGAATTTCGCCAATCCTGGCCTGCCGATGATGACATTGTATCCACATTCGAAGCTTGCCACATTGAACCTCAGGAACTTGGTTCTGTAGTTTTCTGGAGTTCCAAAGGTGACAGGCATGTAGATGTGTCCAAGCGGGTATTCTCCTTCGGTCGCCACAATGCCGAAGAAAGGAGTGTACGACTCATGGAGCTCTTTGAGTGCAACTCCCAAGCCCAAGAGTGTTCGGGGGAAGGTGATGTTGATGTTGCTTCCCCCGTCCACTAATACTTTCTTTACCCTGGTCTCTTGGATCACCGGATCGACGAGGAGCGGGTACTTGTCCGATGATTGAAGTTGAGCCATTGATTAGCCCGGGTAAAGGTGATCAGGTGTTCTGACCACCGATAGGGGGCGGGGGCACTGGTGGTTGCCACCAGTATCTATTGGTCATTGAGCTTGTGTTGCCTTTTGTTTTCTTGCGACCCGTGTCCTCCGAAGATGACGTTGACCTCTCCGTCGACGCGAGGAAATGCTCCACCTCCTCCCTCTTCCTGCTGCTGAGGTCGTCGAGGTTCATCGGGCCCTCCTCGAGGTGGGGGAGGTGGTAGAGGTTGGAAGGGTCGACCATTCCCGATGGAATGCTTGAAGTCTCTACAGTTCCACAAGGTGTGGCACATATCCTTGTGACACGGGCACTGGGCATCGAGGATGTCGTCCAGTGTCCGCTCGCCTCCGTGGGGTGCACCTCGGGCACAAGAGACGGGTGGTATAGCGGCATGGACCTCTTCATGAGGCCTCTTCTCCTAGCGCTTGTCGGTCTGCTGGTTTGCATCATGCTGCAGTGCAGTCAGAGCAGGTTTTGCTCCCCCATTGAGGTCCTAATCCCATTCATCGGCGGTGATATAGAGGCCCGCCTCCCTGAACAGCTGCTCGGAGGTGGTCGGCGCCTTTTGCAGTATGGCTCGGACGAAGGCCGAGTCATTGGATCCCCGGTAGAAGTCCTCGATCACTGTTGCTTCAGCGACCTCGAGGATGCAATTTCTCATGGTCTGAAACCTCTTGAGGTACGGCCGAAGAGTTTCATCCCCTCGGCGCCTGATGGATTTGAGGTCTCATGGCTGCGCCGGTTTGTCAGAGAGGGATTGAAAGTTGGCGATAAAACACTGACTGATGTCGCTCCAATTTTCAATGAAGTGCCGTGGTAGATGTCGCAGCCATTGCAATGCGTCTTGCCCGAGGACGATGGGTAAATACGCAGTCATCACATCTTCAGTTGCCCCAGCGGCCCGGGCAGCGGTTGTATAGACGACCAACCAGCCTCCCGGGTCCTGCTTAGGCTCGTATTTGTCGACGTTGGAGACCTTGAAGTTTGGGGGCCATTGAATGGCACTAAGACGCGTAGTGAGCGCAGATACTCCACACATGTCTTCCTGTCGACGACCGTGGTGCCGGTCCCAGGGAGGGGAGTTGTCGATGTGCTGTCTCGACCGTCCCCGGGTTGTGCCCCCAGTTGAAGCCGTTACCGACTCAACTCTAGTGGCCTGACTTCGTGCTAGGATGCCATGATCCTGATCGTACTCCTCTCGGCGTTGTATCTCATTCTCATGTCGCCGTTCGCGTGAAGCATTGATGGAGCTCCGCGTGTCCCGCCGACTATTGATGGCGTGCAGTAGATCGCTCGGGGGATGAGCGAGCGGTAGAATATGATTAGCCGCCCGAGTGAGCAGCCGCCGATAGCCTTCAGTGTCTGGAGTCCGGGGGAGGCCATCGGCTATCCGAGCCAATACTCCACCGACCTCACTCGGTGTGTTCATGGCACGGGCGAAGTCAGGGTTCAAGTTTCATGCAAAGAGAGGGTTCTCTCGGCGTTGCCTCGCATCCTGCTCAGCTTGCTCTTGAGCCTGCCGACGATCACGTCGGTGAGAGTTCCTCCTCTCTCTGAAGACTTGTTCGTCAGGAGTTTCTCCCACCTCCGAAATTTAATCTCGGGATATAGGCTGCGCCGGGTCCCATTCCCCTGCTTCATGATGTCGCCGAATATTTCAGCGTCGGTTCCTCCGTCGGCGAGCTTCTCGTTGTAGAGGTTCTTCCCCAGGCATGGTTGGCTCATCATCGAAGATGGGAAATTATTCCACTCTTCCCCCGATGAAGAGGACGTCGGGGTAGAAAGGAGTTACTGTGGTGACAAGCTTCTTTCTGTCCTCCTTTGAGGGCGAAGATGCCAGAAGAGCAGCTTGACGGGCCTCTATCCCGTTTGCTTCTTTTTTTCCTCGTAATCTGTGTCCACTCTTCTGTGGACAAGGTGGACAATGGGGTTCTTTGGGTAAATGAATTCTCTGGTCCTGACTTGTAGGAGGTAGTCTTCGCCTGGGGCGCTGGAGGTTGCGCTATTTGCTGCCTCGTTCCGGCTTTTTCAGAGATTTTTGAGGAAGGCTTCTCCGGTGGATCTGCTATACGATGCAGAATTCCTTCTTTGTCTGCCACGGTCGAGATGGTCTGGAAGTAGAACACGGATCCAGGGTAGAGAGCAATCTTGTGTTGGAAAATGATGGCCATTGAGGTAGCTTGGATCAGCGACACACCCCCTACCTGCGCGCAAGCTGTCGGTGTTTGGGACCCGACCGCGCACCCGAGGTTACCGCTCGAGGTGTTTTTGGGTAGGATGGTGTTGCTGACTATAGCTCGATGGTTCGTGCTAGGTGCATGAGAGACGATAGACAATTTTTACAGGTTCAGGCCGCTTGGAGGGGCGTAATACCCTACTTCCTGATGTGGATCTTTATGTGGTGGGTTACAAAGGAATTCTCTAGTATGAAGGGTGCTAGAGAATTGAGTAGATGGTAGATGAATGACCTGTCTTTGATAGGGTGCCCCCTAGGCCTTATATATCCGACCATGGGGCACTACATGCGTGTATGATAACGATGTATTACTAAGTAATAGTGAACCGACTGAACTTATCTTCATACAATCTTGCCGACTTATCCTCATTTGGTTCTGATCTCTAAGGTGGTCGCGCGGGAGAATCAGATCGAAGCTGTGGGTAAAGCTCAAAACACCATGAGCCGCCTTGGCCCGCGTCTGCTCATTCCCTGCGTCGGCCCATTCTGCTAGCAGTTCTCCCCTGGCCCATGAAGGGATGGCCTTGCGACATAGTAAGCCCAAAACCGTCTGCGAGGCCTTCTAACCTTCTAGTGGACCCGGGGGATATCTGTCCCCCACAAATATTATGATGTGAGCTTGCCACAAGGAATAGGTTTGAATGATGAGCTTAGTACATATGAATGTGGCACACATTGGGTTTTGGAGCTGTACAAGGTAGACAAAGTTGGGCATGAAGCTTTGACATAGGCAGACTAAGGTGAGGTGACATAGAGAACATAAGAATAGGAATCAACATGCAATAGGTATAGAATAGAAAGACAAAGGCTTATAAAATTTTCTAAGAGAGGTTCGACGGGCATATGAGGTGACTGGAGATACATATAGATATTTCAATGTTGATTGAGTATTTCAGGATTTGGCTTGAGAAAATATGAGGTGGAACAAGCTACTAGAAACTCTGGGAAACCAAAGGTGAGCTAGGTTGCTGTTTGGGAATAGAACTTCAATTTAGGTAACCACATAGGGGGTATGGTGTAAGAAGGAGGATAAAAAGGCTTTTCAAGATGGGAAACACTCGAAGGGAGAACAACACCTTCACAAGAAACACTTCTAGACACCCTCACACACAACAGATACACTAAATTTGCACAAAGATGCACAAATTTGCAATGGATTCACAGGGGTGGAAAGTGGAGCTCACTGGATGAAGAACTACAAAAAATAGAGGGGAGGCGTTGAGCAAGCTTACTAGAGGGAGAAGGAGCACATGGGTGAGGTTGTTGGAGTGAGGGGATGCTGCGGGCGCCGGTGGGGAGCTCGTGTCGGTGCACAAGTGGTGGTGGTTGATGTTAGGTTGAACAGAGAGCAAGGAGGAGCTGGCATTGAGTGAGAGCATGGGCGAGGAAGGGAAAAGAAACAGTGACTGACGTGCAGGCCAGAGCGAGAAAAGGTATTTGAAATCGTGGTTATGGGCACACCAGACGGTGAATAAGCCACTGTCCGGTGCACATCGGACAACTTACACAAAGGTAGTGCAAATCGAGGCTAAGCCGGAGCACCAGACAGTGCACAATGCAGTGTTCGGTGAACCAATACTGAGAGAAATTTTGAAATTTTCTATGGGTTTTGCACCAAACCAAATCCCAACTGATAAGCACACAAAAGAATACATGTTGGGACAAGTATTGGCACCCTCACATATTCTCTCATATTTTTCAAAATATTTTGACATAGGCTATGTAGTTTTTAGGAAAATAGTCAAATGTGAGAATTTGCATTTGAGAGTTGTGAATGCTCCCCCTAAGTGTAGAACAATTGCATATCTCAAAAATCAATATTTGGACGATAAAGAACATTTAAGCACAAGTAAAGCTATGAAAGCTAGAACTTGTCAAGTTTAAGGCCGTGTTAAGCTTTTTCACATGCTTTTCGAACGGTTATCTTAACTAGGTTATACAAGTCCTAGATGCAATATAAGAAATTAAACATGCATGCAAATTTGACACCACCATATTTGATTCATACGAAAATGTTGAGATCAAGAATATTAAGCTCATTCCTCAACTCGCGAAAGCGAGATTAATCTAATGGTTTCGTGAAAATATCCGCTAGTTGATCATCCGTCCTCACTCCTAGCAAAATATCCCCTTAGCAACATGATCTCTAAGGAAATGATGAAGAATGTAAATTGGTTGGTGCGAGAGTGTTGGACATGATTATTAGCAATTTTTACCACACTCTCATGATCACACAACAAAGGTACCTTTCTAGAACAACATCATAGTCTAGAAGCGTTTGTTTAATGGATTGTGCACAACAAGGACCCACAACAATGTATTCCACTTCTGTGGTTGATGAGACCAGTGATCTCCCAAGCAAATGGCACCCACCAGATGTACTTTTTCTATCAACTTTGCATCCGGTGTAATCCAAATCGGTATAGCCAACTAAATCAAAAGTAGCTCCTTTGGGATACCAAAGGTCAATGCTTGGGGTGTGCTTTAGGTACCAATGGATTCTTTTAATAGCACTAAGATGGGCTTCCTTAGGATCGACTAGAAAGTGAACACACATACACACACTAAACATGATGTCAGGCCTTGATGTGGTAAGGTACAATAAAATACCAATCATAGAATGATAGAGTGATATAGCTGAGGTGCCCGATCTTTCGGCGAGTGGAGATAATTCTGATTTGGCGGAAGATGACCCTTGCGATCCGACTACGACGAGCAAGCCCGAGGCGCTAATGCAATCGCTGAACCAACTCCCTATGGTTACCGACCTTGCTGATGCGAGATCGGCCTGATCACGAAGATCGTTTCCTGTGCGCAATCGAAGAACGAACAAGAAAAAGATGCGAGCAATCTAATCTATTACTCGAGGGTGGAGTTCTAAATACACGAAGACAGCGCTGATTTGCACGTGTTTGAGAGTAGCTAAAGCTAACGTAAAACAAAACTCGAAGAACAAAGGAGGCACAGCTCCTAGATAAATAGAGAGGGGGCGCAGCCCCTAGGGGCGGCCAACCCTAGGTTGTCCACTATGGGCTGCAGTTGGGCTGGTCGTCTATTCTTCTAGGCCCTCATTCTTCAATAGCATGACGTAGTTAAGATCTCTGGCACGGGCCCGAGTGATTGGCCCTTGATGTGGAGGTGCTGCTGGTGTAGTCGTACTCATAGTGATGTCCTCATCATCCTCCCCTTCTTGAAGTAAAGTCGTCCTCGACTGCAACTCCTCATCCTCGGCCATATATGGTTTCAAATCTGCAACATTAAAACTAGTAGAAACACCAAATTCCGCAGGCAGGTCAAGGATATAAGCATTATCATTAATCTTTGTTAGCACCTTAAAAGGACCAACAACACGATGCATTAATTTAGAACGGCGCAAAGTAGGAAACCGATCCTTTCTCAAGTGCAACCAAACCATATCACCTGGTTCAAAAGTAACAAGTTTTCTTCCTTTACTACCAGCAACCTGATTTTTTGCATTAGTAGCAGCAATGTTCTGTTTCGTTTATTCATGTATGGTAATCATTTGTTCAACATGTGCAGCAACATCTACATGTGGGGCGTTCGCTGCATTAAGTGAAATCAAATCAATAGGTTCCCTAGGGATGTAACCATAAACAATCTGGAAAGGGCACATCTTTGTAGAAGAATGTGTGGCATGATTGTAAGCAAATTCAACATGAGGCAAACAATCCTCCCAACGTCTCAAATTCTTGTCTAAAACAGCCCTAAGCATGGTAGATAAAGTTCTATTTACTACCTCAGTTTGTCCATTAGTCTGAGGGTGACAAGTAGTGCTAAACAACAATTTAGTTCCCAATTTATTCCAAAGAGATCTCCAAAAATGGCTTAGAAACTTAGCATCGCGATCAGAGACTATTGTTTATGGAATAGCATGTAAACGAATAATTTCTCTAAAGAACAATTCAGCAACAATGCTAGCATCATCAGTTTTATGACAAGGTATAAAGTGAGCCATTTTAGAGAATCTATCAACAACCACAAAAATACTATCCCTCCCCTTCTTAGTTCTAGGCAAGCCCAAAACAAAGTCCATAGAAATATCAAGCCAAGGAGAAGAAGGGACAGGCAAAGGCATATACAAACCATGGTTGCCCAAATGTGACTTAGCTTTCTGGCAAGTAGTGCAACGTGCAACAAGACGCTCAACGTCATGGCACATCCGAGCACAAAAGAAGTGTGTGGCCAGCACCTCATGTGTCTTATAAACGCCAAAGTGCCCCATGAGACCGCCTCCATGAGCTTCATGCAGCAACAAAAGACGAACCGAGCTTGCTGGAATACACAGCTTGTTAGCGCGGAACAAAAATCCATCCTGTATGTGAAATTTTCCCCAGGGTTTGCCATCCTTACAATGTATATATAAATATTTAAAATCAGCATCATCCACATATTGATCTTTCATAGTTTGCAAGCCAAAGATTCTAAATTCTAACTATGAAAGTATGGTATATCTATGGGACAACGCATCAGCAATGATGTTTTCCTTCCCGTTCTTGTGTTTAATGGTGTAAGGATATGACTCGATGAATTCTACCCAACTAGCATGATGACGGTTCAGATTTGTTTGGGTATGAATATGTTTTAAAGCCTCATGATCAGAATGAATTATAAACTCACGAGGCCAAAGGTAGTGCTTCCCTGTTTGCAAAGTGCGAACTAAAGCATAAAGTTCCTTATCATAAGTAGAATATCTCAAGCTAGCACCGCTTAATTTTTCACTGAAATAAGCAACCGATTTTCCTTCTTGTAACAAAACAACACCTAACCCAATACCACTAGCATCACATTCAAGTTCAAACACTTTCTGAAAGTCGGGCAATTGTAAGAGTGGAGCATGGGTTAACTTATGTTTCAAAGTGTTGAACACCTCTTCTTGTGGGGGGTCCCAAGCAAAAGACACACCTTTCTTTATGAGTTCGTGCAAAGGGGCAGCGATGGAGCTAAAATCACGCACAAAACGGCGGTAAAATCCTGCAAGTCCAAGAAAACTCCGAATTTGGGTGACCGTCGTTGGTGTAGGCCAGTCCTGAATGGCTTCAACCTTGCTGCTATCCACCACAATGCCCTGCAGAGTAACTACATAACCATGAAACGAGACACGTTGTGTGCAAAATGTGCACTTTTCCATGTTACCAAACAAGCGAGCAGCACGCAAAGCATCAAAAACAACATGCAAATGTCCTAAATGCTCCTCTATAGACTTGCTGTAAACAAGGATATCATCAAAATAAACAACAACAAACAAACCTATGAAGGCCCGTAGAACTTCGTTCATTAAACGCATAAAGGTGTTGGGAGCATTAGTCAATCCAAATGGCATCACCAACGATTCATATAAACCAAATTTCGTTTTAAAAGCCATTTTCCATTCATCACCGAGTTTCATTCTAATCTGATGGTAACCGCTACGCAAATCAACCTTAGAGAAAATAACAGCACCACTAAGCTCATCTAACATATCATCAAGACGTGGAATAGGATATCGATAACGAACTGTGATGTTATTAATAGCACGACAATCTACGCACATCCGCCATGACCCATCTTTCTTTGGAACAAGTAAAACAGGAACCGAGCAAGGGCTAAGAGACTCACTAATGTAACCTTTATCAAGCAGCGTCTGCACCTAGCGCTGGATCTCCTTCGTCTCATCTGGATTTGTATGGTACGGGGCGCGGTTCGGAAGAGAAGCGCTGGGGATGAGATCGATCTGATGTTCAATGCCACGGAGCGGAGAAGACCTGATGGTAAGTCCGTAGGAAAATTATCAGCATACTCCTGCAAAAGGTTAACAACAGCAGGGGTATATCCAAAGACGGTGTGCATCATCAAGCGGAACAAGCATGCGCGAGCATACAATTGCATAACAGGGCATATGAGCTTCATGGAGATCATCAAAATCAGCACGTGTAGCAAGTAAAACAGGTGAGTGCAACTTGATTTCAGATTTAATAGGTGCGGCTGATGTCGATTTGACTTGTTGTGCAGTTTTAGCAGCCCTAGTAAGATCATCTTTCAAAATTTGGTCAGGGGTCATTGGATGTATAATTATTTTCTGGCCTTTAAACATGAAAGAATAATGATTTGAACGACCATGATGTAAACTATCAGTATCATATTGCCAAGGTTGACCCAATAACAAAGAGCATGCTTCCATAGGAATAACATCGCAATCAGCATAATCAGAATAAGAACCCAACGAAAAGGGGACACGTACGGAACATGTTACCTTTATTTTACCACCATCATTAACCCACTGAATGTGATACGGATGTGGGTGTGCGCAAATGGGCAAGGATAATTTCTCTACCAAAGCTGTACTTGCCAAATTGTTGCAGCTGCCACTATCGATGATGATGATGCGAATCGACCGTTCGTGCACAACGCCCTTGGTATGGAATAGAGTGTGTCTCTGATTTTTTCGGCCTGGGCAACCTGTGTGCTGAGAATACGCTGCACAACAAGACTCTCATACCTATCGGCGTTGATGGGATCAACGTGGACCTCCTCATTTTCTGCATGGTTAGTGGCAATCATAGCATGACTAGTTTCCTCGGAATCACTGGCTGAAGAGTACTCACCATTGTCACATATAAGCAAGGTACGCTTGTTTGGGCAGTCCCGAATCATGTGCCCAAACCCTCTGCAACGATGGCACTAAATATCCCGTGTACGTCCTATGGAAGAAACGGCGCCTTTGGCAGGGGGCGCCGCTGGCTTGGCTGTCCCTGTGCGCGGTGTAGTGCTAGGCGTAGAAGGTGCAGGGCTGGAAGGAGTTGAGCTGTGTGTCGAACCCCGACCTGCAAAAGAGTTAGTATATGTCTTTGATCGTCGTCCCTACACTTCACGTTCAGCTTTGCAAGCATATTCAAACAATGTGGTTATATCAAAATAATCCTTATAATCAAGTATATCCTGAATTTCCCTGTTCAAACCACCACGAAAACGCGCCATAGCAGCGTCATCCGACTCAACCAAACCACAACGAAGCATACCCTTTTGTAACTCCTAGTAATATTCCTCAACAAATTGTGAACCTTGTTGAAAACGCTGCATTTTGTTAAGCAAATCATGGGCATAATAGGAAGGAACAAATATGTGGCGCATGGCAGTTTTTAATTGGGATCAAGTAGTGACACTATTAATGGGAAGTTTTTGTTTATACTCACGCCACCAAATTAAAGCAAAATTTGTAAATTCACTAATGGCAGCCTTCACTTGGCTATTAGCAGGAATATCATGGCATGGAAATTTCTGTTCTACCTCCAATTCCCAATCAAGATATGTAGAAGGATCATATTTACCATTAAAAGATGGAATTTTAAATTTAATCTTAGAAAATAAGTCATTAGGGGGATGACGAACCACACAGCGTGCACGACCACGGCGATCTCCATCTTCCTGGTCAGTGTCACCGCCGTAGTCCTGCTCCAACCTTGTGGTCAACGCATCAAGGCGTGCTAGGATGGTGTCGAGTGTGGTGCGAGTCGCCGTTTGAGCAAGGTCAAGCTGGTTGAAACGCGCGGTCGTCGAAGTGACCGTTGAATCAAGCCGTTCATGCATCGTCCTAATGTCAGCAGCAAGTCCATCAACTTGTCCCCTTACTTCCTGCAACTGGGCATCCACCGTGTCGTGTGCTCCTGCCATAGTTAGCGCAAACACCAAAACACCAAAACGAGAAAAACCGACAACAACAGGGGAATGGTGGTGACAACTCGCTCAATGGAATGCTGTTATCAAGTTCTTATCCGTTCTTACCAAGCCACAGTGGTGAACTGCAACCAACAGGTGGAACCGGTGAAAGATTGGATGAGCGATTGCCTGGAGAAATAGAAACCTGCTCGTCGTAGAAATATGTGGAGTTCTGGGTAGGCTACACTCAAGTCAAGGATTAGCACGATCAAACAATAATGCAAAGTTGAATTATAGTGCAAAACACGAAACTATATTGCTGGCCACAAGTGCAAAGGACGGATGGAACTAGCAGAATGGCAGTACCGTAAATATTGTACTAGCGAGGCCAAAAAGGCACTAGTAGGAATCACAGGTGATTTTGTTTTTCTTTTTTGTATGATTTTTTGATATTTTTCTCAGCACAAGAAGCAACAAAATAGGAGCTACACCAAGTTTCACCTAAAACAGAGATCAGATGTGGTCTACAGAAAAGAGCAAGTTCTCTGAAAAGCGTGCAAGAACTTTGACAAATTTTTTTCTTTATTTTCTCGATTTTTTTTGACAATTTTATCGAAACCAAACAGGCCGAAGGCGAGTTTAGCTGGCCTCAGAATGGTGTCAACAAGCTCCTGTAAAAATTTCAGATTTTTGAACAACCGAGTGAAAAGTTATACCCGGTTTAAGGAAGGTACCTCAAGTTATGGTTAAAAACGACCGAGATGAGACAACCGCTTTGTTTCCTTTTCCTATTTTTTTGTTTGTTCTCTGGTTCTATCCTTTCTCTTTCATTTTGTTTTTTTCTTTTCTTTTTTTTGCTTTTGTTTTTTTGACGTAACCGAAGGAGAAAAACAAGGAAACGGCGTTGACTCGGTTTGTGGCGTGATTAAATGGGAGATGGTGGCGGCGCGCTAGGGTTTGAATGGTGGAAAACACAATGCGACCAACATCAAATGACATGAAAGCACACAAATTCAACAATGCAGATTATTGAAAGAAAGTCCGAGGCTCAAAAGGGTGCTGGGATAAGGTCTAACCTGAATTTTTATGTGGTTTTGTGGACTGTAAGAGCAAAAAAACACTCGATAAACTCACCGATCAACCTGGAAATCTGATACCACTTGATATAGCTGAGGTGCCCGATCTTTCGGCGAGTAGATAATTCTGATTTGGTGGAAGATGACCCTTGCGATCCGACTACGACGAGCAAGCCTGAGGCGCCAATGCAATCGCTGAACCAACTCTCTATGGTTACCGACCTTGCTGATGCGAGATCGGCCTGATCACGAAGATCGTTTCCTGTGCGTAATCGAAGAACGAACAAGAAAAAGATGCGAGCAATCTAATCTATTACTCGAGGGTGGAGTTCTGAAAACATGAAGACAACACTTATTTGTGCGTGTTCGAGAGTAGCTAAAGCTAACGTAAAACAAAACTCAAAGAACAAATGAGGCGCAGCTCCTGGATAAATAGAGAGGGGGCGCACCCTCTAGGTGCGGCCAACCCTAGGTCGTCCACTATGGGTCGCAGTTGGGCTGGTCGTCTATTCTTCTAGGCCCTCATTCTTCAGTAGCATGACGTAGTTAAGATCTCTGGCACGGGCCCGAGTGATTGGCCCTTCATGTGGAGGTGTTGTTGGTGTAGTCGTACTCATAGTGATGTCCTCGTCACAGAGAGTTTGATCAACCGGTTTACCTCCCTCATCTTGGTCGAGATGTCCATTTGTAGGAGTAATAAAAATGGACCCCGGGCCATATGGCTCAAAACGTTTTGGTGTTTGATGATCAACATAACCTATGGACTAATGTATTTGCTAGTGTTTATGATTGTAGTTCACATGATGCTAAAGTGACTTGGACTAAGGCATTAAGGAAAGCAACACGTCAAAGAAGACATTATGAAGATCACAAGTGAAGATCCACAAGTATCAAGCAAAGTCCAAGAAACGAAGAATTGTGTTACCACTGGCGGACTGTACGGTCGAGGACACCGGACTGTCCGATGCCACATGCTGAACTATCCGATGCACCAGGGAACAATAGCCCAATGGCTAGTTTCTGGTGGCATTGTGGAGGAAGGCGCAGACTGTCTGGTGCCACACCAGATTGTCCGGTGCCAAGGCTGACAGCGCTAACGATCTTCTAAAAGATCCAACGGCTAAGCGCACCGGACAGGGGCACTAGACTATCCTGTGCCTCCATCGGACTGTTCGGTGTGCCGTAGAGGCTGCAGCTTTCCTCCAACGGCTATAATTGAGTTGGGGCCTATAAATACATCACCCAACCAGCCATTTATGATATGATGATGTTATTCTGGATATGATGATGAACTTGTGATACTCTAGGGGCTTGGGCTATTTCCCGAGTACCTCTCCATAAGGCCCTATTCGTTGGATGACCACCCAGGAAAACAGTACAACATTGAGGGTGGAATGGGACGACCTTAGCTGATTAGTTAGAGGAACTTGAGGTGTAGTTGGCTTTGCCATCGCGCCGGCAATGGGGTCTGGGAACATTACTTGCTCTGCCGGGGCTAGGTGCGAGGTTCTTTAGTATTGCTTTTGTTAGTCACCCTTCCTGTGGGCAGAGGTATTGTGTTTATCAAACTAGACAAACCTAACAGGTGGCTATGACCTCTGGGAATCTTTGTAAAGTCTTCGTAGTGAATCCCTAGCCATGCACCTCGGTAGTGAAGATCGGATCTGTACAACCTAGGCTGGGAAGGGATCATGACTCGTGGGTAAAGTGTGCAAACTTTGCTTGTGTTAGAAATTGATATATCAGCCGTGCTCATGGTTATGAGTAGCCTTTGGAGCTCCTTTGATTAGAATAACTCTGGTTACCTTTATGATGATGCTTAATGGTGATGATTATAACTATGGTTTCTGGTATTTTCTCTTGGAGGGAGTACTTTTTGGTAATAACTTGGGTTTATTAGTAAAACTTAGCTTTCTACAAGTAATAAATACATGACCAACTAAAAGCAACTGCTTTAAGCTTAGCTCCACATACAGCTAGTCCACTTTAGCCAAACGGGACATTTGCTAAGTACGTTGATGTGTACTCACCCTTGCTTTAAAAACACCAACCCAGGTTGTCCCCATTGCAATCAGTGCTCAGGAGAAGATGAAGGCAACATGGAGGACTTTCAGGAGTTTGAGGACTTCAAAAACTTCTAGTTGTGTTTAGTGGCAAACCCCTAGTTAGCTACATGTGAAGGCCCTATCGTACTACGTTTCGTAATCACACTTTGATTTATGTTAACTTAATGACTTTGTGAATGTCTTATACATCTTGATGTAATAAAGTACTATTTCTGATATTATTTTGAGCAATGTGTGATGATGTCCAACTATGTAATCGCTATGTACATGAGTTTCTGATCCTGGCACGTACATGGTTCGCATTCGGTTTGCCTTCCAAAAACGAGTGTGACATATGTGGTATCAAAGCCTTGCTGACTGTAGGACCGCTAACCTAGACTAGAATGGTCGCTTTAATGACTATAAACCCTTATTCTCACCTTGACCCTTGGTGTTACTTCAAAAGTTGGTCATCTCGACCAATTCTATGTTATATTACTATTACATACTCATCTTACAAAATTTTTATGTTATTCTGCTTATTGTTTACTTGCTGGTCATATAGTTCTGTTCTCACTCTTGTTCTTAAACATCTTTTGTAGATGGACCATCTTAGATGCACTGCACGTAAGTCGGTGATCCCTTCCCTACCCTCTCGCCTTGTGGAGCATCCACCGCGCCACACGGTGATAGGATAGTCGAGTCACCTGGAGAGACTACACCGTCGCCTACTCGAGGAGCAGGAGCGGGAGCAGTAGGACTCTTATTCCTCGCCTAAGGAGGAGGTGGAGTCTAGGAGGCAGCCCTCCTCTGTGTCTCAGCTAGAGGTGCCCCCTGCAGCACCATAGGGCAACCTAGCTGTTGGAGGAGACCCTAACAGAGATGACGATGACGGTGGCAGTTGGAGCCACAACACAGAGCTTTCGGAGGAGTAGGAGCCGGAAGGATGGGTCGCCCGACCTATCACTCGTGACGCCGCTCGCGGTTGTCATTTGCATGACGCTCTCGACACCTTGCTGCGTCGGTCCTTCGACCAACACATTTGGTCTATCGAGTACCGCTGTGTAGTCTACCAGCACAGTCGCTGGATATACCTGGACCAATGGGAGGCTACTTGCTTGGTGCGCCATCCAGACTATGATCTCCGAGGTGCAGAGGCCTACTCAGAGCATTATTTTATCACAGAGCGGGACACTGCCGAGGTAGCCATGCAGGATGCTACGCGACATGCACTTTCGCAGTACTGTTCGTTGTTCAGTGGGGTGGCTGACGGTCTCAACCTGAAGCACTACCCCAACCGCTCGACTAGCAGAACTAGATGTGTGATTGTCTACTGTTGGTGAGGGCACTCCCAGATTGAGCAGCATGGTCAATGTAACGCCCTGAATTTGGGGGTAGAATTTTTTTCTTCTTTTTACTCACCAAATTCAGGCGTTACTCTCTTTCCTTTTCCCGTTTTGCTCCTTCTTCCCAATTTCAAAGAAATATAGCGACGGGTGTCCGTGTCATGTGTAAGCAAAACCTAAATGTCATGTGTGTTGCATCATGCTGAAGCATATTTCCTGGTCTGATGTCGTGGTTAGTCGCGTGTTCGTCTTGTCCCGTTTCGGATTTCGGTTCACGATCGGAATCCGATTGGTGGTCGTGTGTGTCATGGGTTTTGATCCGTGGTGTGGCCCAACCCGGCCTAGCCTGGCCCGGTCCGGCCCGGTCTAGCCCGCGCACCCCTGGTGCCCCCTGCCCTCCCCATGCGCGCGCCCCCCTCCCCCTGGTCTCTTTCTCTCATTTGATTTCTCCCACGCAGTAACCTCCCTCTCCCTCTTCCACCTCTCTCTCTCTCTCTCCCCGTGGTGCCCTAGGGTTTGGAGACGTGATCGCTGGAGTTTGGATCCCCGAGGTGAGCTTCCCCTCCCCTCCCCTTCCCTATCCCTCTCTCTCTCCCCCTCCCCCTCCCATTCTTCTTCCCCTAGCCGCGCGCCCTTCCCCTACCGCACGCCCTCCCCTGCTCGCGCGCCCGCCCTGGCCGCGCACCCTCCCGCGCGTCACGCCCTCTCCCCGGCGGCCCGCCCCGGCGAGCCCCTTCCCCCGCGTGCGCCCTCCTCGGCCCCGGCGAGCCCTCCCCGTCGCGGCCCCTCCCCGGCGAGCCCCTCCCCTCCCCGGCGGCCCTCCCCGCCGTGACCCCGCCTCGTCGCGCCCTCCCCCGCCCTGTGCGAGCCCGTGCCCTTGCCCGCCCTTGCCCTCGCCCGTGCCCCGGCAGCCCCGCGCACCTGCACGGTTCGCGTGCCCTCGACACGCGCTCCGTGCTCTCGCGCGTGCGACGTAGTCGCGCTACGTTCAACTCTCATCTTAATTCATTTTAATTTTAGTTTAGTCGATGTGCTACGTCGCGCGCTTCGCCGCGTGACGGTTCATTCTAAATTCGTCTTTATTAATGTGCTGCATCGCGCGCTTTGTCGCGCGACGATTCTTTTTAAATTTATATTTATTAAGGTGCTGCGTCGCGTGCTTCGTCGCGCGACGATTCGTTTAAATGCAGTTCTATTGACCTAAGCCGTCATGCGTTTCATCGCGCAACGCTTAACGTTTGTCTATAATTAATGCAAGAATCTCGCGCTCTGCCACGCGGTGAGTCGTTTATTTTTTAATTCCATTTAAATGCTGTGTCGCGCGTCTCGCCGTGCGACCACTTCCTTACATTCATCTTTATCTATTTATAACGATTAAATGTGGAACATGACCTTACTTTGTGCTAAACACAGTGGCCAAATTAATGCCCTTCTGTTAAGAAAGTGCTTTAATTTATAATTATGTAACGTGATCGCTTCTCGACCGTAGACTCGACCGTCTTTTCCTTTTTCTCGCTTAATCGTAATTGTGAGCCCCGCGTTGAACGTCTGTTTTGATTATTGCATTCCATTGTATGGTGTACTGTTCTTTTGTATTAAATGTATGGAATGTATGTTTGAACTCGTATAGAGAACGATCTGGTTGAAGAGCCCGAAGAACTCGCAAGAGAAGCCCCTAAGCAGCGGCTGGTTGGTGGAGGCAAGTGTCCCCTGACCTATCTTTGTCCTATACATTCTATAATTCACTTCCCGCATTTACACAGTTATACCTAAGGATTGACTAGCTTTTGTTATCCATGTCCTTGTTTACCTATTTAGGTTGGATTATTATTGTTTAGCTTATTGCTGTTGCTTAACACTAATCAATGAACATGATGAGATTCATCAATGATACGCTGTTTCCCACCTTTATTATGATGTTATACTTGTGGCATTCAAGGGGGCTCGAGCGGTTTCTCGAGTGCCTCTCCGTAAGGACAACCCTGACGAAGACAGAGACGGAGACGATGACGACATCGGTGGCAGATCGAGCCATGACACGGAGCGCTCGGAGGAGCCAGAGCCGGAGGGGTGGATCACTAGACCCATCACTGGTGATGCCGCTCACGGGTGTCACTTCCACGACGCTCTCGACACCCTATTGCGTCGGGCCTTCGACTGACACACTTGGTCCATCGAGTACCGTTGTGTAGTCTACCAGCATCGTCGCTGGTTATACCCGGACCAGCGGGAGGCTACTTGCTTGGTGCGCCGTCCGGACGGTGATCTCCGCGGTGCAGAGGCCTTCTCAGAGCACTATTCTATTACTGAGAGGGATACTACCGAGGTAGCCATGCAGGATGCAGCACAACGTGCACTTTCTCAGTATTGCTCGTTGTTCATCGGGGTAGCTGATGGCCTTTACCTGAAGTACTACCCTCGCTGTTCGACCAGCAGTGCTAGAGGTGTGATTGTCTCGCTAGTTGGTGAGGGCAATCCTAGGCTGAACAGTATGGTCAACCTGGCCGCCATGCTCAACACCGAGCTGGACCACGCCCTTGACGAGTTGGGCAAGGTTCGAGCGGAGGTTGCAGAATTGTGTGCTGAGTGCGCAGCACATCACTATTTGGATGGTGGTTCTCCTACCCCCATCAGGATTCAACACCCTTACCGCTCACCGCCCCGTGGTCGCTTCGACTATGGAACCCCAAACTATAGGACCCAGATAGATTTGGATCCATAGATCGACACAGTCAGAGTCTGTAATAATGCTTAATTCAGTGTCTTAGTCTAGTCAGTCTTAGTTAGAGTTAGTTTGCTTATCATATGTTGGAATGCTTGTCATGATGAACATGTAATGAAGTTGGATCTTTGTAATGATTGTAATCAAGGTGTGGGTATCCCCTAACTCTTGGTGTAGTTATTAATAAAGTCAGTTATTTAGTTGGGTAATCCATTTATTTCCACTTTCCTCTTTATCTGAGAAGTTGTCAGTGAAGATGATCAATTGTTCAGCGCTATGAAGATTTCCGTATATCTTTTCTTATGCTGAAAGACTACAGTGTCAGATCTGATATGTGTGTGGTTTCTACAGATGTCTGAGAACAGGTGCAGAGGTGCAAGGCGTGCTCAGCCGGAACAGCAAGCACCCCAGGAGGATGCAGCCCAACAGCACCAGTTGCCACCACCGCCCCCGATGATAGTTGAGCAGATGTTCGTGATGCAAACTCATGCAGTCCAAGCAATTGGTCTGACCTTAGCAGCGACGCAGGAGGTGCAGTAGCAGCCACCCCACCTCAGCCTCCAGTGCAAGAACAGATGCCGTAGGTACCCAGAGACAAGCAGACAGAATTCATGAGGGGCCATCCCCTGTCTTTGCCCACTCTGCTAATCCCATGGATGCCCAAGATTGGTTGCGTACCGTGGAGTGTGAGTTGCACACTGCTCAGTGCAACCATCGTGAGAAGGTGTTGTATGGTCTGCGACAGCTGAGGGGAGCAGCATAGTCTTGGTGGGAGTCTTACCTCGTCACCCATGCCAACCCTGAAGCCATCACCTAGGAGGAGTTCAGGGACAACTTCCGTCGCTACCATGTGCCCGAGGGACTGATGATAGTGAGGAAGGAGGAGTTTCTCACCCTAAAGCAAGGTCCCCTGTCCATAAGTGAGTACAGGGATAAGTTTTTGTAGCTATCACGTTATGCCCTAGAAGATGTCAACACGGATGCTAAGAGAAAGTATCGCTTTCTAAGAGGATTGGTCGATCCCCTTCACTACCACCTGATGAATCACACTTTCCCTTCCTTCTAGCATTTGATTGACAGGGCAATCATCACTGAAAGGAAGCATCGGGCGATGGAGGACAGAAAACGCAAGACGGTGGATCTCAGGTTGGGAGTAGCAGTCGTCCTCACTACTCAGGCAACTCACCCCAGCAATTCAAGCAAGGTCACCAGCACCACCATCAGCGTCAGCACCAGCACCAGTACCAGAGGCAGTTACCTCAGCAGCAACAGCAGTACAGTCAGAGCACCCAACCTGGAGGAAATCAGTACCAGCGTCAGAACAACCAGGCAGCTCGCCTTCCCACCCCAGCACTCAACTAGAATGGCCAAGCAGCCCCAGCGCAAGTAGGAGGTCGTGCATGCTTCTACTGTGGTGAACAAAACCACTGGGCAAAGAACTATCCAAAGAAAGCAGCTCAGCAGCCGCCAGCAGTCAATGCCCCAAAAAGACAAGGAGCGCCATAGCAAGCACCAGGAGTCCGTGGTCAGGCTTACAACCGTGGAAAGGTGAACCACCTGGAGGCCGAAGCAATCCAGGATGCTCAGGACGTGGCAGTAGGTATGTTTTTAGTCGAATCCTACCCAACAAAAGTATTATTTGATACTGGTGCCACGCATTCTTTTGTTTCTACATCTTGGGTAGAATCACATAGCATCCCCATAGAACCAATGATCCCACCTTTAAGAGTTAATTCAGTTGGGGGAAAAGTTCAGTCCGATAGGATTTGTCTGAATCTAAGGATTGAAATAAGGGGGGTAGACTTCCCCGTTAGTCTACTAGTAATGGTAACTCAAGGGTTAGATGTCATCCTAGGGATGAATTGGCTACGCAAGAAATCAAGCCACTGTCAGTTGTGACAAGAGAACAGTTAAATTGGTGTCCCCATCCGGAAAGGAAGTAGTAACTAAGCTGTACTTGCCTGAACTAGAAGGAGTCTGTCACCAATTATCAGTAGATGACAAGGAGTCCAATCCAATTGAGGCAATTAGGATTGTGTCAGAATTCCCCGATGTATTCCCTAAAGAGTTACCAGGCATGCCACCCGAAAGGAAAGTTGAATTTGCCATAGAGCTTATCCCAGGCACCTTCCCTATTTCCAAGAGAGCCTATCGAGTGTCCGGACCAGAGTTGGTGGAACTTAAGAAGCAAATTGATGAGTTGTTAGAGAAAGGCTACATCAGACCAAGTACCTCGCCTTGGGCAGCCTCAGTGCTATTTGTGGAGAAGAAGGATGGCACGAAGAGGATGTGCATTGATTACAGAGCTTTGAATGAAGTCACTATCAAGAACAAGTACCCCCTATCTCTAATCGAGGACCTATTTGATCATTTGAGAGGAGCCAGTGTGTTCTCAAAGATAGATCTGAGGTCAGGTTACCATCAGCTTAGAATCTGAACTTCAGATATACCAAAGACAACATTCATCACCAAGTATGGACTATATGAGTCCATGGTTATGTCATTCGGATTGATGAACGCGCTACCTTACTTCATGTACCTGATGAAAAGTGTGTTCATGGACTACCTCGACAAGTTCGTAGTGGTGTTCATTTATGATATTCTTATATATTCCCAGAATGAGCAAGAGCATGAAGAACATTTGAGGAAAGTACTTTAGAGGCTACGAGATTGCCAGTTGTATGCCAAGCTTAGCAAGTGCGAGTTCTGGATCAGCGAAGTTCTTTTCTTGGGTCATATTATAAACCGAGATGGACTAGTTGTAGATCCAAAGAAGGTAGCAGCGATTCTGGACTGGAAAGCACCAAAAGATGTCCGAGGAATCAAGAGTTTCATTTGAATGACCGGTTACTATCGACATTTCATTGAGGGTTTCTCCAAGATTGCCAGACCAATGACAGCCTTGCTAGCAAAGAAGGTTGAGTTCAAGTAGACTCCAGCGTGCCAAGAATCATTTGAGATGTTGAAGCAGAAGTTGACAACAGCACCGGTATTGGTTCTGCCAGATGTTCACAAGCCATTCTCAGTATATTGTGATGCTTCACACACCGGACTGGGATGTGTGTTAATGCAAGAAGGGAAAGTAGTGGCATACTCGTCCCGACAATTGAAAGTTCAAGAGAAGAATTACCCCACTCATGATCTGGAGCTAGCAATAGTGGTTCATGCACTAAAGACATGGAGACACTATCTTTATGGGCAGAAGTGTGATATCTACACGAACCATAAGAGCCTCAACTACATATTCACTCAGTCAGAGTTAAACATGAGGCAGCGAAGATGGCTAGAATTGATCAAAGACTATGAGCTAGAGATCCATTATCACCCAGGAAAAGCAAATGTGGCTGCAGATGCTCTTAGCAGAAAGAGTCAAGTCAATATGTTGGCCGCTCACCAGATGCCGTTTGAGCTAGCAAAGGAATTCAATAGGCTAAGTCTTGGATTTCTGAATAACACTCAAGGAGTGAGAGTTGAGCTAGAACCCACTCTAGAACAAGACATCAGGAAAGGTCAGAAAGATGACGAGAAGATCAACAAGATCCGAAAGCTAATCATCGATGGGAAAGGTCCAGATTTCCATGAAGATGCCGAAGGAGTGGTATGGTTCAAGGATAGGTTGTGCATTCCCGACATCACATCGATCTGGGAACTGATTCTCAAGGAAGCTCATGAGACAGCACATTCTATACACCCTGACAGCGAGAAAATGTACCAAGACTTGAAGAAGAGATTCTGGTGGTACGGAATGAAAAGAGAGATAGCAGAGTATGTGGACAGATGCGACAGTTGTCAGAGGATCAAGGTAGAACATCAGAGGCCCGCAGGTTTGTTGCAACCATTCAGATTCCTCAGTGGAAATGGGATGAGATTAGAATGGACTTCATAGTCGGTCTTCCTCGCACTCGAGCTGGTTATGACACCATCTAGGTAGTAGTGAACCGTTTAACAAAGGCGACCCATTTCATACTAGTCAAGACCACCTATAATAGTGCGGTGTTGGTAGAATTATACATGTCTTGGATTGTGTGCTTGCATGGTATTCCAAAGAAGATAGTATCAGACAGAGGCACCCAGTTTACTTCTCATTTTTGGCAGCAGTTACATGAAGCCTTGGGCACACACTTGAAGTTTAGTTCAGCGTATCATCCGCAGACAGATGGTCAGACTGAAAGAACCAACTAGATTCTTGAGGATATGTTGAGAGCTTGTGCTTTGCAAGACAAGTTAGGTTGGGACAAGAGGCTACCGTATGCAGAATTCTCCTACAACAACAGCTATCAGGCCAGTCTGAAGATGTCACCATCCGAAGCTCTATGGGAGGAATTGCAGAACTCCGTTGCATTGGGACCAACCAGGCGAAAGGCAGGTATTTGGTCCGGAGATTTTGCTTGAAGATGAAGAGAATATCAGGATAGTCCGGGAAAATCTAAAGGCAGCGCAGTCCAGACAGTGAAGCTATGCTGACACTAGAAGAAGGGAACTCAGTTTTGAAGTGGGAGATTATGTCTACTTGAAAGTGTCACCCATCAAAGGAACCAAAAGGTTTAGAGTTAAAGGCAAGCTAGCACCTCGATATATCGGGTCGTATCAGATTCAAGCAAGACGTGGAGAAGTGGCTTATCAACTCAGCTTACCAGAAGATCTGTCTGCATTACACGATGTCTCAGTTAAACAAATGCTTGCGAGTACCAGAAGAGCAGTTGCCAACAGAAGACCTTGAAGTTCAAGAAGATCTAACGTATATTGAGAAGCCAACTCAAATTCTGGAGATAGCAGATCGGGTCACTCGGAGGAACACCATCAGGATGTGCAAAGTCAAATGGGGCCATCACTCAGAAGAAGAAGCAACCTAGGAAAGAGAAGATGATCTGAGAGCCAAATACCCTGAATTCTTTGCTAGGCAGCTTTGAATCTCGAGGGCGAGATTCTTTTAAGGGGGATAGGTCTGTAACACCCTGAATTTGGGGGTATAAAATTTCTTTCTTATTATCATCCAAATTCAGGTGTTACTCTTCTCTATCTCACTCTATTTTCTATCTCTCTCTAGTTTCTCTCCCTCTCTTCCTCTTTTGATTAGGGTTAGTTTAATTAGTGAGGGATTATTTATTTTATTTTGCCCAAAACATATCAGTCATGAAATGTTGCATCATGTTGAACCCCAATTATTCTTTGAATTGTTGCACATGTTTGATTTGGTTTGAATTTGAAACTTGATTGGAATTTGAATTGAAAACCCTAGAGAAAATAAAAAGAAAAGGCATTAGAAATTCCCTGAAAATAGAAAAAGCCATTTCGGCCCATTTAGCCTAAGCCGGCCTAGTCCCGCGCGCGCCCACGCCCGCGTGCCCTCAGTGCCTGACAGGCGGGCAACGCCTGTCGGCACCAGCCTGCGCTCACTCCCTCTCTCCCTCTCGCTACTCTGTGGGGCCGATCTGTTGGTGCCGTTCCTTTTCCCTACGCCCGCTCTCTCTCTCTCTGTCCCGCCGAGCCCACCTGTCAGTCATCGCCAACCTCCCGCCCATGATCCCCCGCTGTGGACGCGCCCACGACCGCATGTTCTCCGGCCACATCCTTGCACCTGCGCCCCTTTTGAGCCCCGCGTCCTGCTCGCCCACCTCCCCTCGCTCATTTGCGCCCTTAGCCAACCCCCTTGCCCTCTTTCTCGCTTTGCACGCATGACCAGAGAGCTCCGCCACTGCCCACCGACGTCTGCCGGTCGTTCTACGGTCGCCGTGGAACTCCCCGCCGCGTATGTTGCCCCGGTAAGCTCCGCCCTATCACCCACCACCTAGAACACCCCTCAGTTCGCCCCTAATCCCTCTAGTCCGCCCGGTCCACGCTCACCGGAGTTCTTCCTGTGCAGCCGGGACTCTGCCACCGTTGCCCCAAGGCGTCCCTGTGCCTCCGCCGTTGCCCCGTTACTCCAGCGTTTCCTCTCAAGGTGAGCAATCTCCTCGTGCCCCTATTTCCCTGTGTATTGCCCTGGTCATCGTGCGATTGCTCGCCAGAGTTGATCCGTGCCGCCGTTAGCCCGCCTCGCCGTGGTCTACGCCCTCTGGTGTCCCCGTGTCAGCTTTGTGCCCATGGTTGCGTCCGCCGGACCACCCTGAGCGCACCCGAGCTATTCCCCAAGCCTCTAGAGCCCCGCCGTGGCTAGTCCCCTTGTCTCCGGCGAATTCTCACCGCGGGACCGAGCGGCGCCACCGCGCTGGTGTTTGACCCCAGCCGTTAGATCTCGGGCATCCATCCGAGATCGGGTGGATTAAACCTTAGCTGAACGGATCTAATCCCAGCCCTCCGATCTAGATCTGACCGCCCCTCTCTCTCCCCTCACCCGTGCCCCTGCCGCTGGGCCCAGTTGGCCAGTCCGCCCTGGCTCGCTGACGCCTCGTCCCTGCCTGTCAGCCGTGTGTGCGCGCCCGCGCCCACGCACGCGTCCGCAGGATCTAATCCTGGCCGTTGGTCTCTGATATGATGGCTGAGGTTACCCAGTACCCCTTCATGTGTAAATTTTACTAAAGAGACCCCCGGGTTTTAGGAAATCAACCCACCGTCCTGAGTTTTAGCGCGCAGGCCCCTGGTTTATTTTAATTAGCCCCTGTACTTTTATTTAATCACAAAATTATCCCTAATTTCATATTTCAAACTTCAAAACTTGTTTTTTCATATCTTTTTTCATATGAGCTCCAAATTTAGTGGTTCAAATTGCAAAATGTTCATAATATTATTCTCTGTCCAAATAAATTATGATCAGCTATAGCATGTATACTTTAATTTTACACCTAGAATTCAAGATTAATGTACATGTTAATTTGATCATTTAATGAAATAAATAAAATGAAAGCCCTAGAAGTTAAAGTATATTTAATCTTGTGAGAATAGTAATATGCATTACATGAATTCACCTTTGGTTTAACTTTTAGGTCTCAACAAAATGAATAGAATTAGGTTATGTAATTATGGACCACACTTAAAGAATAATCAATTTCTAAAAGAGATTAGTCCATCTTATAAATTAATCTCTTTCTTTGTTTAAATTACTACTTTACCTTTTTGAGATATGTTCCAAACACTAAGAGAGTAATCAACTCCTAATTAAGATTAGTTCATTCTATAATTTGATCTCTTTATCCTTTATTTAATACTATACCTTTTGAGATGTGTTCCAATGTTGGTACATGCTTGATGTGATGTTCATTTGTACTTTCCAAATGTATTGAATGTATGATCGCTTTATTTAGACAACGAGCAGCTCGTGGTTCCTGAGTGTGTTGCTGAAGATTCCTCTGAGCAACAACCTGGTGAAGGCAAGTGTCCTCAGACCTATCATGTCCTACTTTACTTTATAATTCACTGTCTCGCATTACATTATTAAAACTTAAGGATGGACTAGTCTGTATTTACCTTACCCTTGTTTACCTTTTTGGGTTAATCATGGTTAGTTTATGCTATTGCTTTAACTTAATCAATGAACATTATGTGATTATTTATGATACGATGATGTTATCCCGATGAGGTTCTTGTGATTACTTTAGGGGGCTCAGGCTGTTTCCTGAGTACCTCTCCATAAGGACCTTTTTGGGGAGTGACAACCCGGGATAACAGTGCAACCATGAGAGTGGAATGAGACGCCCTTTGCTGATTAATTAGAAGAACCAGAGGAGTAGTTAGCATCGCCGTAGGGCCGTCAATGGGGTCTAGGCACAGTACTTGTTATGCCGAGGCTGGTTGCAGAGGTTCTTTGATTTGGTTTTGTTAGTCACCCTTCCTTTGGGGAGATCGATGTACTGTGTTTATCAAACAGGAGAAACCTAATGAGTGACTATGACCTCTGGGAAATCTTTGTAAAGGCTACATAGTCAGACCTTGCTAGGTCACCTTGGTAGTGATCAATGGGGAGGCTAGAACCCCGAGCAGAAAGGGAATCACGACTTGTGGGTAAAGTGTGCAACCTCTGCAGAGTGTTAGAACTGGTATATCAGTCGTGCTCACGGTTATGAGCAGCCTTGGGATCCTCTTTGATTAGAAGCCACTTTGGTTACTTTTATGATGATGATTAGCAATCTATGGTTATAATTTTGATCTCTGGTATTTCCTCTTGGAGGGAGTACTCCTGGGTAATAACTGGGTTTATTACTAAAATTTGGCTCTACATTTAGTAATAAAAACTTGACCAACTAAAAGCAACTGCTTAACCCTAACCCCACATATAGCTAGTCCACTTTAGCCAAACGGGACATTTGCTGAGTACGTTGATGTGTACTCACCCTTGCTTTACAAACCACCCCACCCCAGGTTGTCCCCACTATACTCAGTGCTCAGGAGGAGATGTTGGTAACATGGAGGACTTTGAGGAGTTCCAGGACTACGACGAGTTCTAGTTTACTTTAGTGGCAAACCCCTAGACAGCTGCCTGTGTAGGCTTATCTTCTACTTTTTGTTTCTCTGCACTTTGATATTAATGTTGAACACTATGGATATGCATTAGACTCTGTGGATGTCTTGGACATCTTGATGTAATTAAAGTACCTTTCCGCTATTTAATTTCAGCATTGTGTGATGATGTCCAATTATGTAATCGCTGTGTACGTGAGTTCTGATCCTGGCACATACATGGTTCGCATTCGGTTTACCTTCCAAAACCGGGTGTGACACGTCTCCCATTATAAAGCATACTACGAGCAAATTTAAAATTTTCATTTTCGAGCTCATGCTCGTCAATTTTAGCAGTTAATTTAGCTATGTGATCATTTTGTTGTTTAATTATGGCAAGGTGATCATCTATAACTTCTACATTAATATCTCTACATCTAGTGCAAATAGTATCATGATCAACAGTAGATGTAGATGGTTTGCATGCATTTAATTCCTCAATCTTAGCATTTAATATAATATTCTCATCTCTAAGACAGGAAATAGAATCATGCAAACATTCAATTCTTTAATCCTAGAAACTAAACTAGCATTTTCATTTCTAAGACTAGAAATTGAATCATGACAAATGATAAGCTCTTTAGTTAGGTTTCACATTTTTCTACTTCCTGAGCATAAGCATTTTTTAACTTAACAAATTTTTTGTTTTCTTTAATGGGAAGTCCTCTTGGCTATCCAATAGTTCATCCTTCTCATTAATGGCTTCAATTAATTTTTTAATTTTTTCTTTTGCTCCATGCTAAGGTTGGCAAAAAGTGACATTAAATTATCTTCACTATCGCTAGAGCTACCCTCATCACTAGATGTTGTATATTTGGGTGTGGCTCTAGTGTGTACCTTCTTTTTCTTGCCGTCCTTAGCCATGAGACATTTGTGGCCGACGTTTGGGAAGAGTAGGCCCTTGTTGACGGCGATGTTGGCGGCGTCCTCGCCGGAGGAGGAGTTAGTGGAGCTCTCGTCGGAGTCCCATTCCCGACATATGTGGGCATCGCCGCTCTTCTTCTTGTAGTACCTCTTCTTCTCCTTCTTCTTCCCCTTCTTGTCTTCGTCCCTGTCACTTGCACTAGAAATTGGACATTTAGCGATAAAGTGACCAGACTTACCACATCGGTAGCAGACTTTCTTGGAGTGGGACTTGTTGTTCTTCCCCCTCCTTTGCTTGAGGAATTGGTGGAAACTCTTGATGATGAGCGCCATTTCCTCGTTGTTGAGCTTGGAGGCGTCAATTGGAAGCCTACTTGATGTAGACTCCTCCTTCTTTTCTTCCGTCACTTTGAATGCGACGGGTTGCACCTCGGGTGTAGAGGTGGCACCTTACTCCAAGTTGACAATGTGTTTGGAGTCTTTGATCATAAGCTCAAAGCTCACAAACTTGCCAATCACTTCCTCGGGAGACATCTATTTATATCTAGGGTCTCCATGGATTAGTTGCACTTGAGTGGGATTATGAAAAACAAGTGATCTAAAAATAACCTTGACCATTTCATGGTCATCCCAGTTGGTGCTCCCGAGGTTGCGCACTTGGTTCACCATGTTTTTGAGCTGGTCGTACATGGCGTGCGGCTCTTCTCCTTTGTTGAGGACGAATCGACCGAGCTCCCCCTCGATCGTCTCCCGCTTGGTGGTCTTGGTCACCTCGTCCCCTTCGTGCGCGGTTTTGAGGACGTCCCAAATTTCTTTGGCGCTCTTTAACCCTTGCACCTTGTTATACTCCTCCCGACACATGGAGGCCAGAAGTATAGACAATGTGGCTTGGGAGTTAAAGTGCCTAAATTGGGCGGCCTCGTCCGAGTCATAATCTTTGTCCCCCACCTTAGGTACCTGCGCTCCATACTCAACAATATCCCAAATACTTTCGTGGAGTGAGGTTAGATGGTGCCTCATTTTATCACTCCACATACAATAATCCTCACCATCAAAATATGGTGGTTTGACTAGGGGAACGGAAAGTAATGGAGCGTGCTTCGAAATACGGGGATAGCGTAGAGGCATCTTACTATACTTCTTGCGCTCATGGCGCTTAGAAGTGGTGGATGACTCGGAGCTCGATGTGGAGGGTGACGAAGAGTCGGTCTCGTAGTAGACCACCTTCTTCATCTTCTTCTTATCACCTCTCAAATGCGACTTGATGGACGAAGAGGATTCCTCCTTGTATTTGTTGCCAGACTCCCTTGAGAGAGTCCTCCCCGAGCTTGCGGACTTGTCACCGGTCATAATCTCCCTCTTGGCATGATCTCCTGACATCACTTCGAGTTGTTAGACTCTAATGAAGCACTAGGCTCTGATACCAATTGAAAGTCGCCTAGAGGGGGGGGGTGAATAGGCGAAACCTGAAATTTATAACTTCAAACACACACTACAAGTCAGGGTTAGCGTTAGAGTTAAATTCAAGTCAGAAAGAGAGGGAAAACAAATCAACTAAGAAATAAGGCGAGTGAACACGGTGATTTGTTTTACCGCGGGTCGGTTCCAAAGATCCTAGTCCCCATTGATGAGGTCACAAAGACTGGGTCTATTCCAACCCTTTCCCTCTCTCAAACGGTCACTTAGACCGAGTGAGCCTTTTTCCTTAATCTCATGGGTCACTAAGACCCCGCAAGGACCACACACTTGGTGTCTCTTACCTATCTTACAAAGCACTTGAGAATAAGAGAAAGAAAAGAAAAAGGCCAAGCCAAGCAACAAGAGCAACAAAAGAACACAAAACACCCTCTCTCAAGTCCCTAATGGAAATGAGTTGATTTGGAGGCTTGGAGAGGATTCAATCTATTTGATGTGTCTTGGAGTGGAGTCTTTTGCTCTTGTATTGAATGAGATGTTTGGAATGCTTGGATTGATATGAATGAGGTGGTTGGGGGGTATTTATAGCCCCCAACCACTTCCATAGCCGTTGGGGAGGCTGCTGGCGATGGGCGCACCAGACAGTCCGGTATGCTACCGGACAGGTACTGTGCACTATCCGGTGCACCGCCACATCACCCAACTGTTAGGGTTTGGAGCTAACTCAACTGTTGGAGCTTTGTCCTCTTGCGGAGCGCGCCTTCGTTTTCTCGAGAGTGGCTGGTTGACACTTGTACCGTCCTGGTGCACCGGATACTGTCCGGTGGCACACCCAACAGTCCAGTGTGCCATTCTTTAGCACACCCAAGTCCTTTGCTCCGTTTCAAATTGAGTCCCTAACTTGATTCTTTTATTGGTTTGTGTTGAACCTAATGCACCTGTAATACATGAGTTATAGACAAACTAGTTAGTCCATGTGTTTGTGTTATTTATCAACCTCCAAAATTAATTATAGGAAAAGGTTAACCCTATTTCCCTTTTCAAGTTGACTATAGGCTATTCTAAGGTTATAGAAATGTCATTAGAAATAAAATAAAAAGGGTAAAGCCCTAATGAATATTCAAGTGTGTAACTTTGTAAACTTAAATTCATTTACTGTAATCCCATCTCTGGAATAACTTTAGTAAAAGAAGCAATTTACTAAGATAAACTTAGTTAAAGAATAGTAGATCCCTTAAGCATAGTGATCTACCCTAGAACTGAGAGTTCACATGTATATCTATACTTTCCTAATAAACATGTGTTTGATCTGTTGCATATGTTTGGTGTAATGTTCTTTGTTGTTCCCCAAGTGTGTTGAATGAATGATTGCTTTGCGTAGACAACGAGCAGTCTATGGTTCCCATGTGTGTTGCAGGAGACTTCCCTGAGCAGCAACTTGGTGAAGGCAAGTGTCCTCTGACCCATTATCTCCTACTTACATTATAATTTACTGTCTCGCATACCATGATCAACCTAAGGATTGACTAGTATTCTGTTTTCCTGTCCATGTTTACCCTTTGGGAATTGGTTATTATGATTAGTATGATGCTACTGCTTTACTTTAATCAATGAATATGATGAGAATATTTATGATACGATGATGTTATTCTGGATAAGATGATGAACTTGTGTTACTCTACGGGGCACGGGTCGTTTCCTGAGTATCTCACCGTAAGGACCTGTTCGTTGGATGACCACCCAAGAAAACAGTACAACCATGAGGGTGGAATGCGACGTCATTAGCTAATTAATTAGAGGAACTTGAGGTGCAGTCAGCTTCACCGTCGTGCCGTCAATGGGATCCGAGCACAGTACTTGCTCTGCTGAGGCTAGGTGCCGAGGTTCTTTCGTATTGCTTTTGTTAGTCACCCTTCCTATGGGGAGAGGTACTGTATTTATCAAACTGCAGAAACCTAATGGGCGGCTATGACCTCTGGGAATCTTTGTAAAGGCTACATAGTGAATCTGTGGCCATTCACCTCGGTAGTGAATATCGAGTATGTACAACCTAGGCTGGGAAGGGATCACGACTCATGGGTAAAGTATGCAACCTCTGCAGAGTGTTAGAAACTGGTATATCAGTCGTGCTCGCAGTTATGAGCAGCCTTGGGAGCTCCTTTGATTAGAATAACTTTGGTTACCTTTATGATGATGGTTAATGGTGATGATTATAACTATGGTTTCTGGTATTTCCTCTTGGAGGGAGTACTTTTGGGTAATAACTTAGGTTTATTACTAAAACTTGGCTTTCTACTAATAATAAATATCTGACCAACTAAAAGCATCTGCTTTAAGCTTAACTCCACATACAACTAGCCCACTTTAGCCAAATGGGACATTTGCTGAGTACGTTGATGTGTACTCACCCTTGCTTCAAAAACCACACAACCCCAGGTTGTCCCCATTGCAATCAGTGCTCAGGAGAAGATGAAGGCAACATGGAGGACTTTCAGGAGTCTCAGGACTTCGATGAGTTCTAGTTGTGTTTAGTGGCAAACCCCCAGTCAGCTGCCTGTGAAGGCCTTACCGTACTACGTTTTGTAATCACACTTTGATTTATGTTAACTTAATGACTCTTTCGATGTCTTGGTTATCTTGATGTAATAAAGTAGTATTTACGCTATTATTTTGAGCAATGTGTGATGATGTCCAACTATGTAATCGTTGTGTACGTGAGTTTCTAATCTTGGCACATACGTGGTTCGCATTCAGTTTGCCTTCCAAAACCAGGTGTGACAAAATATCTCTGATTCATCATCCATTTTAGATACAAAAACTTCTGATGGAATGAATAAGCATTGAAGACAAAGATCACATAGCTGACCGACTGATCGCAAGTTGAAGCTCAAAGGAGCAACCATGAGAACATTTGATATTGAAAGATCATTTGATATTGCCACCTTGCCAAACCCTTGTACTTTTCCTTTTGAATTATCCCCAAATGTATTCTTCTCTAGATCATTCACATTTTCATCAAGTGAGGTGAACATCCGAGGGTTGCCAGTCATATGTTGAGTGCAACCACTATCAATTACCCAATAACTTCCACCAGTCTTGTAGTTCACCTACATGCACATGGGGATCAAGCTTCAATTTTAGGTACCCTTTCTTTCATAGGGACCATAACTTTCTCATTTAAGGACTTCGCAACCCAAATCTATTTAGGACTACTCTTGTTGGATGGACCTAAAAATGTGACTTTGACCTTTCCACTTGTAACTTTTCTAAGCAAGTAGTGAGCATTGAATGCGAAGGGTCTTGAGTGCTTTGGTAAAGGAGTTGATGGTGTGGCTTTGTAGTTATGAGCAAATTGTCCCTCTTTTCCACACTCATAGCACTTGATAGGATTATGATGTATATTAGCCTTGTTTTGGTTTATTGCTTTCTTTTGCACAAGAGAGTTGTATCCAATACCACTCTTGTTATTTTTCATACTATGTTCATGAGAAGCTCATTTTGGAGGTATTGGCCTTTGTTCAATTTTTGCAAGCTAGTGGCAAGGTGATCTTTCTCTAGCATGAGTTTCTTGGTTTCTTCCCTAAGCTTCTCATTGTCAAGGATCAACTCATTATCAACATCATTGCTCTCAATGAAAATGTTTCCTTTGGTAGTTGCATCTCTCAAATATTTCTTTAATTTCTCATTTTCAAAAGACATGACCTCAAATTTTCAAGCAAATCTTCATGATGGCTAGATTCATCTACTATGCTCAAATCATCACATGAGGTTGCTACATCAAGCTTAACAACTGGGTTAATAGCCTCATGTGTGTCAATAGATAAAATCTCATAGGCAACAAGAAGATTATCATGATCAACTTTAATTTTTGTGTAATCTTCTTTTATCTTGACAAGTCTATCATTTAGCTCCCTATTTGTTTCATCAAAAACTTTTTACATTTTTCTTTTGCAACTTTAAGGGAGGCCTTGAGCTTATTGCAACTGGATGACATAGCTTTATTTTCTTCCTTCACTTCATCACTAGCTTACACTATTATGTCATATTTCTCAATCAAAGATTTATTTTCATTTTTTAGCTTGTCACATTTTGCCTTATATTTTATAATGACTTGAGTGTATTCCTTATGCAAACTGTCTAGCTCATCATAGGTAGGGGAAGCATATTCATCAACACTATCAATACCACAATCATTATCACTAGGTTCATCATTTTGTACCTTTCGATCACCTTAGCCATAAGGCATAATTGTGTAGTGGATGAAGGGGATGGTGGTGGTGAAGTGAGATCCACGGCGATGGTGACAACCTTTTCATCATCTTGTTCACTTGATGAAGAGCCACTTGTGGATTCAATATCGGTGAGCCAATCGCCAACAATGTATGCTTTTCCACCCTTTCTCTTGTGGAACCTCTTTTGTTTTACTTCTTTTTTCTTCAATAACTTATTTTCCTTCTTCTCATCTTCATTTTCATCATTTTTCTTACCCTTGAATTTTTTTTCTTGGGCTTTGTGGATTGATGTGGAAGATGGCCAAGTTCTCCACAATTGTAGCAATCCATTTCCGAAATGGGCTTTCTCTTACTACTAGAGAAAAACTTCTTTCTTGAATAAATTTGATGCCTTCTCGATTTAGCTTTTTCAACATCTTTGTTGTCTTCTTCACCATAAAGGAAATATTGACATCATTAAGATCATCATCAATTGAGGTTTTTCTTCAACTAAAATTTTGGTCTTGCCCTTTCTCTTGGCTTGCTTTGACTGCCATGTCTTTCTTCTTGGAAGAAGAGCCATCTTTGTCAATTTTGTGCATGTACATTTCATGACATTGATCTTTCCCAATATTTAAGTTGGCGTGGCAGTGGAAAGATCCATTTGATGAAGCACAGTGATAGTGTGACCATACTTCTCAATGGGCAACATACTAAGAATCTTCCTCACTACATTCAACTGTGAGATTTGTGTGAGTCCCAATCCATTTACTTCCTCTACAATAATATTGAGCCGTGAGTACATATCATTTGTATTTTCATAGACAAGAATTTCAAAAGAATTTAACTTTCTCATGGCAATATGATATCTCTCCTAACTCTCACTCTTTGTTCCCACATGTAAAGCACAAATATCCCGACTACAAAGCATGATAATATTTATGATTTCTCACTCTATTGAAAACATCCTTGCAAAAGCCCCTAAAAGAGTGTTTTTGGCCTTCAAATTTCATTTCTCATAATTGACTTAATTAACCAAGAAATTTGCAACATCTCTAGGTTGGGGAACCCTTTAGTGACAGCTTTGTAGACTTCAATGTCTATAGCCTCTAAATAAGCTTCCATACGAATTTTCCAAAAAGGAAAATTGTCATCATAAAAAACGGGAGGAGGTCTATTCCTAACGGACATCGTTACTCTAGCAGTTAAGCTAAACTAGGAGCACCACAGCTTTGATAATCAATTGAAAGGATCACGATGCCCAAGAGGGGGTGAATTGGGCTTCTTTAAATTACTTGCAAAAGATTAAACCATAACTAAGAGCCCAACTTCACCCAACTACTAGGTTAAATCACAAAAACTAGGAATCAGTAAGCAAACCCTAAGTCATCATGGCAAATACTACAAATGCAAATAAACAAATTGAATTGTTCAAGGTAAATGTAGAATGTAAAGTAAGGGCAAGAAGACTCCTCCATGTTTTTCCCGAGGAATCGAAGAGACGACACTCTCCACTAGTCCTCGTTGGAGCACCCGCGCAAGGGTATCGCTCCCCCTTAGTCCTCATAAGGACCAAGTGCTCACTATGAGATGATCCTTTGCCTCTCCAACATGGTGGAACCCTCATGACCGTGAACAATCACCGAGTCGGGTCACCCACAAATCCTCTGGGGTGATCACCGAGCTCCAATCGCCACCAAGCAGTCTAGGTGATGACTATCACCAATAGTAATAATCCATAGACTTTCACTTGACCAAGAGAAGCCTAATGCATGTGGTGTGTGCTCTAGGTTGCTCTCAAGTGCAGTAATGAGGTTCTAACGCAAGATTTTTGTTTGCTAATCACCTCACTAGGCTTTGTGGACTTGCAATGCTCTAGCAATGAATGCTTGTTGGTTGGGGCAGCAAGACAATGAATATGGCTGGTGAAGGGGGTATAAATAGCCCAACCACCCCAAACTAGCCATTATAGTCCTGTTCTGCGCGTGGTCGCACCGGACAGTCCGGTGCGCCCCTACTGCGCTTCCAACACTAGCTATTGCATAGAGGAGCATCAGACACTACCCAGTGACTGTTCAGTGCACATTGGATAGTTTGGTGCCTCTCAAATGTTTGCAACCTCTCTAGGAGCTCTCTGGACTCTCTGGGCTGGTTGTCCAGGGTGCCACCGAATAGTACGGTGACCCAGAGGAGCAACACAACTTTTCTTCCTTGGGGGTTTCTAAAACATTTTCGACTCCAACTTGTGAGAGAGATCCTATGTGACACTTAGCACTAATTTCAAGTGCGTGCATGCACCAACACTACACTAGATATCTCTTGGTCAAATTACTCATCCACAAACCCTCTTTATAGTATGACTAAATGTTGGGGCGAAGGCGAAGACGCCACCCTTCGCTCAAGGCCTTCGCCGTACTCGCTGCACCAACGGTGGCAAGACAGCGGTAGACATACACTTCGTCTCATACGCGACCGGACGAAGACCTGTGACGAGGTCGTCTCATCCTGCGACCTCGTCCAGAACGGAGGCCCACGTGTGATCCGGCCCATTGTAACAGGCCCTGCGTGGCCGTTGCGCGTTACGGGCCTAATTTGTAAAGGCCTCCCTGTAATTACGGTCTGTAAACCCGCTTTATGGGAATATTCCGGGGATAATCTAGGTGTCTGAGGGCACATGCGTCCTTAACACGGGACGCCGGGCACCCAGACACCTATAAATACCCCCGCACAGTGCCCTTGAGAGGCTAGATTAACAGAGCTATTGCCATCACGTGCAGAAACCCTGTTAGCATCACCACATCTCCCCGTTGGATCATCTTGCGCCTGTGAGCAAGTTCCAACATTTGGCGCCCACCGTGTGTGCTACGAAACAACCACCCGCGATGGCACCCAAGAAAGCTAGCTCGAAGGTTGACGAGGCTGCGAAGGCAGCACTGCTGGCCGCAAAAAAGGGCAAGGCCCTCGCACTCACACACTCCACCCACCAAGAGGCTACTGAAGCCGACGCTCACCGCACCTGCGAAGACGACGCTCATCGCACCTGCAGCCCTGGACAGCCGCAACCTCCCCCAGACTTCGCTCCACCAGAGGGCACGAACTTCACCGAGGACGGAGAAGTCATCAGCGTCTCCGCAGAAGAACAGCTGCAGCTGCGGCCCTGCGCATCAAGAACCGCAATCTCCAGAAGCAAAAAGAGATACTTGAAGCCAAGTGCCAACGTGTATCTGCATAGGCCAAGGTGCGGCAAATGATACGAGACGAAGAGCAGAAGGCCCAGGAACTCGAGCAAGAGATCGCGCTAATGCAGCACGAAGGCCACTTCGGCCTGCAACAAGGGCCACCCCTGCAGCAACGCGCACAAGTCGAAGACCTGCACTTTCCCTACCGCGACCGCGCCATCCCACATGTCGCGCCATTCCAAGGAGTCAACTACCTCGACGAGCGAAGTCCCCTGGCACCACACCTGCAAGTGACACCCTGGCCCGCCAACTTCCGAGCAGGGACCTATCCCAAGTACAACGGCAGCACTGACCCAGCACAGTACATCATGAGTTATCAGGTCGCCGTTGCATCTTCCGATGGGGACGACACCACGATGGCCAAGTCTTTCATCATCGCCCTCGAGGGCCCGGCTCTCACCTGGTTCACCCGGCTGCCACCGCTGTCCATCGACTCCTGGAGAAGTCTCCGGGACAAATTCCTGCTCAATTTCCAAGGGTACCGCCCGGACACTGACGCCTTGGCCGAACTCTCACTCTGCAAGCAGCTGGAGAAGGAAACTCTGCGGGAGTATTATCGCAAGTTTCTCACACTAAAGTCACAGCTGCCCTCGGTCGATGACCAGATTGCCATCCACTACGCCATCAGTGGCCTTCGCGCCAGCGTCCTTTACAGCCATTGCATCAGAGATTCGCCCAAGAACCTCCAGGAATTATATCAGCTATTTGAAAAATACACCAAATCCGAAGAGCTCCACCAGCGCAAGGTTGAGTCTCAGAGGAAACCCAAAGATGCCCCACAGTCCAGCCGCACGTGGACGAGAACTCCGCAGCCAGACTCCGGTCGAGATGGCCGCAATCAGCAGCAGGTGCACAACATTGCCAACCAGCACCCCTCTGGTGATGCCCCTCGCCGCCAGGAATATCCCCCCCAGGGCCACGGAAATGGAACTCGCGGTAGGGGCCGAGGACGCGCGCAGCCGCCGCGCCGATTCTACTGTCTTTTCCACAGCGAAGACTACGCCCACCAAACCAAGGACTGCCCAGAGACGAAGGCCACCAGAGACAGGATGGCACGGGCGCAACAGGCCGACAACCCTAGAGTCGTCGCGCACACTTATCAGCAACACTCTCCACCATACATCCACGCTCCCGCCCCGCATCCACCGCACCACGCATACCAACACCACCAGGAAGTACAAATCGTACCTCCCCCACCCCCACCTCCACACCAGCAATAACAAAACATCAACAACCCCCACGCCCCCAAGCAAGAAGACTCCGCCGATCAGCCGTATCGCGGAGTCATTCATATGATCACCGGGGGGGGTCCAGCACCGACTTCGACACAAAGCGGCAGAAGCGGGACCACTACCGCAGCATCAACCACGTTGCCATCACCGGTCCGGTCGTGTAGACGAAGTGGTCCCATGTACCGCTAACCTTCGACGCCCGAGATGTCGACCTGCGCAGTGCCCCCCACATCGACGCTATGGTTATCAACTGCAGCGTGGCAGGCTGGGACCTGCACAAAGTCCTAGTCGATAATGGCAGTCAGACAGACATCATTTTCCTCCATGCCTTCGACCGCATGGGCATAAGTCATAGCCTGCTCAAGCCTTCGGACAACCCGTTGTATGGCTTCGGCGGCAAGGGCACTTTTCCTGTCGGCAAAATAGAGTTGCCTCTCTCCTTCGGTGTAGCACCCAATGCCCGAAGTGAGCAAATGACCTTTGACATCCTCGACCAGGCCACGCCCAAGCAGACAGTCACTATCAGCGAAGACATCACTTCGCATGACGAGGAGAAACTCCTGTGCTGCTTGTCCAAGAACAAAGACGTCTTCGCCTGGTCTGCCCTAGACTTGGTCGGGGTCAGTCGATCCATAATTGAGCACAGCTTGGGAATCGATCCTTCGGTGAGACCGAAAAACAGCGGCTCCGCAAAATGTCCGACGAGAAGACAGAAGCCGCCAAGGCCGAGGTGCACCGCCTCCTAGAAGCCAAATTTATCGAGCCAGTGGCTTACCCCACGTGGCTCTCCAACGTTGTGATGGTGCAGAAAAAGAGCGGCAAGTGGCGAATGTGCATCGACTTCACTAGTCTCAACAAGGCCTGCCCAAAGGACAACTTCCCGTTGCCTCGGATCGACAAAATAGTCGATAGCGCGGCCGGGTGCGAGGTCATGTCGCTCCTCGACTGCTTCTCCGGTTATCATCAAATATATATGAAGGAGGAAGACAAGGCCAGCACCAGCTTCATAACACCCTTCGGCACATATTGCTTTATCAGAATGCCGGAGGGACTCAAGAACGCCGGGTCCACCTTCTCCTGGCTTACCAAAACAGTGCTCGAAGGGCAAGTCGACAGAAACATATTCACATATGTGGATGACATCGTCGTCGCCAGCAGAAGCAAGGAGGACCATCTCGCAGACCTCGCCGAGACATTCGCGAACATGCGGGATGCACGACTTCGCCTGAACCCCGACAAGTGCGTCTTCGGCGTTCGCCAGGGGAAAATATTGGGCTACCTGGTATCACACCGCGGCATCGAGGCCAACCAAACCAAAATCCAGGCCATCATCAACATGACGCCCCCGCAGTCAGCAAGAGAGGTCCAGCGTCTGACGGGCAGATTGGCCGCCCTCAACAGATTCATCTCCAAATCCGCTGAGCGAAGTCTTCCCTTCCTCAAAACACTCCGCGGCGCAAAAGACTTCGCTTGGGGGCCAGAGTAGGCGGCGGCCTTCGCCTCACTAAAACAGTACCTGTTGGAGTTGGCGGTTCTTACAAGCGCCGACTCTTCGCTACCCCTGTTGCTTTACGTTGCGGCCTCGCCACACGCGGTCAGCGCGGCACTAGTTCAGGAGCAGACAGCTGAGGGCGTGATCAGACAGTGCCCAGTTTATTATGTCTCCGAAGTGCTCACACCGTCAAAGTGTAACATGATGGAACTCGAAAAGATTGCATATGCAGTTGTTATGTCTTCGCGCAAACTACGCCACTACTTTGAAGCATTCAAGGTCCGCGTCACCTCAGATAGGGGACTCGGCGAATTATTCAGAAACCCGGAGGCATCGGTATGGATCGCCAAATGGGCGGCCGAACTCTCCGGCTACCACATCACTTTTGAGCCCAGGACGGCGATCAAGTCACAAGTTCTAGCAGACTTCGTCGTCGACTGGACCGGGCCAATAACACAGTCGGACCCGTCTGCAGAGAAAGTTTGGACAATCCACTGCGACGGCGCTTGGTGCCATGTGGGGGCAGGCGCTGCTGCAGTCATCACCTCACCCGCCGGGGTCAAGCACAGATACGCGGCACGCTTAAGCTTCGCTCTGGAATCTGATAGATGCACAAACAACATAGCAGAATACGAAGCTGTCATCCTCGGCCTCCGCAAACTAAGAGCCCTCGGTGTCACCACCTGCATAGTCCGAACAGACTCCAAAGTAGTCGCCGACCAGGTCGAGAAAGATTATGCAGCAAAGGACCTCGCTCTTATGCAATACCTCGCGGCCATCCGAAGTCTCGAGAGACAATTCAAGGGATTCACATTGCAGCATGTGGACCGGGCCAAGAATGAAGAAGCCGACGCATTGGCCAAGGCAGCCGCTAGGGGTGAAGCCCTACCCTCCGACGTGTTCTACCACGTCATCGGCACGCCAGCCGTCCACAGCCCTGAAGGGCTCCAAATAACCAACGACAGCGAGGGCCACCACATAATCAACCTCATCATGACCGAAGACTGGCGGGCGCCAATAACCCTATACCTGCAGGGGTACTATCACCCAATCGACAGCAATGAGGCCAAGCGCCTCCACCACCGAAGCCAGGACTTCACACTGATCGAGGGCTAACTTTACAAGAAGGGGGTCAGTCAACCAATGCTTAAGTGCGTCACCGAGACCGAAGGCGTCCAAATCCTGCGCGAAGTCCACAAGGGGACCTGCGGCTCCCACGCGGGGCCTAGGGCCCTAGCGGCAAAGGTGATTCGCCAAGGTTTCTACTGGCCCTCCATTATTTGCGCCGCAAATCGGGTCGTCAGATCCTGCGAAGCCTATCAGAAATTTTCCCCACGCTCGGGGCGCCCCTCGCAGTTCACAAAGCTGATCGCCCACCCGTGGCCCCTTCAGTGCTGGGGCCTAGACATTGTCGGGCCCCTGCACAGGGCTCAGGGGAACCTCAAGTTCACCTTCGTCGCCGTTGAATACTTCACCAAATGGATTGAAGCAAGGGCAGTATCCACCATCACATCGAAGACAGCCCAAAAATTCTTCTGGCAAAATATTGTTTGCCGTTTCGGAGTACCGTCCGAACTCACGGTCGACAACGGCAAGCAGTTCGACAACAAGATTTCAAAGACTTCTGCTTCTCCATCGGCACCAAGCTTGCCTTCGCCTCCGTGTACCACCCCCAGTCCAACGGAGTCGTGGAGCGCGCCAACGGCAAAATTTTCACAGCCGTCAAGAAAATGCTCCTCGACGACAAAAAAGGCAAGTGGCCAGGCCTGTTACCCGAAGTGGTCTGGGCACTGAATACAACTGAGTGCAGGGCGACTGGGTTCACCCCCTTCTGCCTATTATACGGATCGGAGGCCATGACTCCGCAAGAAATAAAGCATGGGTCGCCTCGGACAGCCGCGTCGGCCGTCCCAGACGTAGACGAGCCTACTTCGAAGGACCTCATCGACGGAGACCGCGTCTTCGCCCTACAAGCTCTGGACAAATACCAAGACCAGACAAAGGCATGGCGCGACCAGGCAGTCATCCCAAGGGAATTTAGCGAAGGGGACCTCGTACTCGTCCGGACAGCTCGAACAGAGTCTAGGGGCAAACTGGAGCCCAAGTGGGAGGGCCCTTTCATTGTCAAGACGAAGGCCTCCCCCAGCGCATACAGGCTCGCAACGCCAAACGGTGAAGACTTGGAGCATTCCTGGAACATCGATAATCGCCGCAAATTTTTTGTTTGACTCATCAGGGCCAGCTCGCCCTTGTAATTCGCAAAGACAATTTTTATTCTGGCCCGCACTCTTTTCCTCCCGGGGGGTGAGGTTTTTAACGAGGCGGAGTCATGTAATATACAAGTGCAAAATCCCCCGCAAAATCTACGTCGAAAAAAGACCGCGCCGACGGTCTTCGACATTCGACCAATACATAGTCACTGCGAGGCCCAGCATCAGCCACCCTCGCGTGCGACAACTCCGCGCAGAAGTCGCTTAAGGGTGTAGCCGGACTAGCACAACAAGTGCGAAAAATCGAAGTCTTCCTCGAAGACTATCCGCGCAGAAGTCGCCTAAGGGTGCAGCCGGACTAGCACAACAAGTGCGAAAAATCGAAGTCTTCCGTGAAGACTATTCGCGCAGAAGTCGCCTAAAGGTGCAGCCGGACTAGCACAACAAGTGCGAAAAATCGAAGTTTTCCGCGAAGACTATCCGCGCAGAAGTCGCCTAAGGGTGCAGCCGGACTAGCACAACAAGTGTGTAAAATCAAAGTCTTCCGCGAAGACTATCCGCGCAGAAGTCGCCTAAGGGTGCAGCCGGACTAGCACAACAAGTGCGAAGAATCGAAGTCTTCCGTGAAAATTATCCGTGCAGAAGTCGCCTAAGGGTGCAGCCGGACTAGCACAACAAGCGTGGAAAAGACTACGCCAAACTATCCGCGCAAAGACCGACTACATGCGCACCAGACCAACCTAACCAATACACCAGACCAAGCGCGTAACGCCTTCGTAAGCATAGCCGAATGTGCGAAGACACACAACCTCATCATACAAGCCATTAATATGAACAAGCGAGGGCATCACACTTTACATCGGTTCAACCTTCGGAATAATTCCCATCTCCCTATAGTTAAATAGCATTATCCTCAGCTCCTCACCCGCAAAAAGACTTCGCAGCTCCCCCTCACCTGCACTCACGGCGGCCGGCAAGGACAATAGTTCCTGCCTGCCAGCCCTGTTCACACGAAGCCGACCGCCGTCCGCCTCACTCACCCTACGCTTCGCAACCGCCCTTCGCCGCCTACGCCCCGCACTCGGACCAGGCACAACCTCAGCATCCACAGCACGCGGCGAAGCCTCCGCCGCTGCCACATCCAAGGCCGCAAAGTAATCCAAGTCCTCATCCGACGACTCTTCAGTCCACCCAACCGAACTCCCAGAATCATCAAAATAAGAAAGCTTAGACGCAGATTCGTCCGATTCATTCCCATCGTCCATGGTCGAAGCCGCCAAAAAATTAGCAGTAGCGGCTGCGTGCGCAGGCCCAAAATCTTGAACCTGCGCAGCAACCAAGGTTCAGCAACATATACAAAATTCCCTAACTACCCACACCCACTATGCCACCTGCGAAGACCCAGCCGTTGTAGGATCCTCCACTGTCGCCTCCGCCGCCATCTTCGCAGGATCCTCAGCCCTCAGTGCAGCAGTTGGCGACGAGCCACCGCCGGCCGCGGTGGCTGCGGGGGCATCAGGGGTGCATCCGGCGGTCTTTGGGGCCGGCGCCAGGGTGACCTCGGCCACAGCTGCCACCGGTTTCGACTCCGAGTCAGGCTGCGCGCTATTTAAAGCCCCGAAGTCGTCCACCTTCTCGTTATGCGCCGCCTAAGATACAACACGCAGATTCAGCAAACCCACATATAACCCACAACACCACCAAACAAAAGTCAAACATTACCTGACCCCTCGCCGTCTCAGACCGCTCCCTGACCACCTCCCGGCCGTGAGGACCCCACATCCGGTCGAAGAGGGCTCCCGCGGATTCCTTCACCACAGGGTCCTCAACCTTGTAGATATCACGCTCGAAATCCTCATCAGCTTGGTCGAAGACCTCATAGTGCCGGCACCCCTCGCGGGACAGCGCGTTCATCGCCCCTTCGCAGGTGACCAGGGAGGCATAGGACATAAACCCCTCCACAATGGTGGGGAGCGCTAGCAGCTCCTCCTGCAGCCACTCCAGGCAGCGAAGGCCGGGCTCTTGGTCTGGCACATCGAAGTCAGCGGTCCGCACGCCCAGCTTGTGGTACGAGTCCACAAGCTGTTTGCGCGTCCGCTCGGCCTCCGAGCGCGTCGAAGCCTCGGCCCTCTCCACACGGGTCTGCAAGGCGTTGAACCGCTCCAATTCCTCGGCACGCTGTCTGGCGAGGCTGCACTCCGCCCGCGCCAAATTGGCCTCCGCCTGCGCAGACTGCGCCTTGGCGAGGGCCTCATTAGCCTCCATCCTCTCCTCCGCCAGCTGGCGCCGGAGGTCATCCCTCTCACCCTCCAGCGCGGCCACCTTATCCGCCAGCTTGCGGCACTTGCTGTCGGCGGCCGACTTGTCCCGGACGGCGTCAGCATGTTGCGCCCGAAGTCTCTCGACCTCGGCAGACACAACTGCCGTAAGGGCCCCCGACGCCGCGCGGTCTGCGAAGTCAGCCGCCTGCAAGACACCCATAAGACCACAGCCCCAGCGAAGCTGGTAAAAGCCAAAGTCTAGCTCAATTTACCTGACTTAACGCCTCCTTCAGCCGGCGGGACACTACACCCGCCTCGTCCCTGACGGCAGTGAGTGCCGGAATCTCACCACCGGCACTAAGAGCACCACCCTTCGCCCTAGGCTCTGCGACAGCCGCCGCGGTCGCCACGGCGGGCGGAACAACAACAAGCTGGCCTTCGCCCGACCCTGCGACGTATCAATATATCAAAAAAAAAACTCGAGCTAACGACTTACCAACAAGATAATCATCCACGCTAATATCCGTGGCGAAGTCGGGAAAGCGCTTGCCCGGCGGAGGCAACTCTCGAGCCTTCTCGGCTCCCGCCGGGACAGACTTGGTACCGTCGGCGGCGGCCGCCTTCGCAGCCTCCGGCACCCGGCTGGACCCAGGGGCGGCCGACTTCGCCGCCTGTGCTGACTGGCCTCCGCCGGGGGCGGCAGCCTTCGCAGCCCCCCGCAACCTCTTCGGCCTGGCCTCAGGCAGCCTGACGACCGCATGGCGTTTCTGCGCAGCTCCCTGGCGATCCTTGTCCATCACTGCCGACAAAACAGCAGTAATATTCCGCCCATAAGGAAACACCTTCCAATCACGAACCATGCGAGATGTAAAAAAATCTTCGCCGGCCGCGCGGGGGATAGGAACATTCTTAGGCCACCGACCCCCGGTAACCCTCAGCATCCGTGCCGAAGACTCCCGGAGCTCGGGCGAAGACATCCTTCCCCCCGGGGTCGCGCACGTCCTCATCAATTCCCTAGCAAAACCATCGGAAACCCCCAGTCCTCCAGCAACAATACCTAGTTTCCTCTTCTTAGAGGATGGGGCGGCCGCCGGCGCGGGGTCGTCTCCGGTCTCCGCCACCGGGTTCTTCCCGCGACGATCCACATCGTCTTGCCCGGGATAACCGCCATACGGCAGGCAGTTCAATTCGAAGACCCTGTTCAAGCGGTCATTAGACCCGCGTATATCCCAGCTACGCTGGCCCTCTGTCTTCAACACGTACCGACCAACAATCCGCACCGTCCCATCCTCCGCCTCACACACAACGGCGGCCGGATCGCGACCACGCAGATCCAGTGCGAAGGCGGGACATCGCACCAGCATACCACCACGGGAAGGCATCTGGCGAGGACATACTTCGCCCAGCGCCCAGCCATGCGCCAAAGGCCACACCCCATATGACACAAACTCCTCAACCAAATCGCGCCCTCTGCTTAGGCCCGCCGCGCACCGAAGGGCCCGTTCGTCTGCATCCTCCTCTGACACTTCAAACTACGGGTATGCTGAGTAATAATACGAGCACATCTCAGCCACGGGGAGCCCTGGATGGTCTTCGACTGTGCCCTCCGCAACATAGAACCAAAACTCATGCCAGTTGCCCCATTTATTGCGGGCGCAAGGAACCAACTCAACTACCTCCATCGAGGTCTTGCCGGTCTTCGGCGTAAATGTACAGGATCCAAACTGTGCAACCTTATTTCCGATCATCCTTTTCTGCCAGTGCAGGCAATAGTACTTCACGAAGACTTCGACCGATGGTTGTCCGCCATACGAAGTCGTCGCCCAGACATATTTCGACAGAGCCACCACGGCATTCAGAGTCAGCTGGTGGATCTGGACGTTAAATCTGCGCAGGACTTCTCCCACGAATCGGTGCGCAGGCAAGCGAAGACCAGCGGCGAAGAACGCCTCAAAAACAACCAACTCGCCTTCTGGCTCGGGGACCTCCTCCGTCCCCGGGACACGAGCGACTCCGCCGCCAAAGTAACCAAGCCGCTGCATATCTTGCACGCGGACCGAGGACATCCGCGACACACCGAAATTCACCGTGTCGCCGTATAAACCAAATTTCGTTTTAAAAGCCATTTTCCATTCATCACTGAGTTTCATTCTAATCTGATGGTAACCGCTACGCAAATCAACCTTAGAGAAAATAACAGCACCACTAAGCTCATCTAACATATCATCAAGACGTGGAATAGGATATCGATAACGAACTGTGATGTTATTAATCGCACGACAATCTACGCACATCCGCCATGACCCATCTTTCTTTGGAACAAGTAAAACAGGAACCGAGCAAGGGCTAAGAGACTCATCAATGTAACCTTAATCAAGCAGCGTCTGCACCTAGCGCTGGATCTCCTTCGTCTCATCTGGATTTGTACGGTACGGGGCGCGGTTCGGAAGAGAAGCGCTGGGGATGAGATCGATCTGATGCTCAATGCCACGGAGCGGAGAAGACCCGATGGTAAGTCCATAGGAAAATTATCAGCATACTCCTGCAAAAGGTTAACAACAGCAGGGGTATATCCAAAGACGGTGCATCATCAAGCGGAACAAGCATGCGCGAGCATACAATTGCATAACAGGGCATATGAGCTTCATGGAGATCATCAAAATCAGCACGTGTAGCAAGTAAAACAGGAGAGTGCAACTTGATTTCAGATTTAATAGGTGCGGCTGATGTCGATTTGACTTGTTGTGCAGTTTTAGCAGCCCTAGTAAGATCATCTTTCAAAATTTGGTCAGGGGTCATTGGATGTATAATTATTTTCTGGCCTTTAAACATGAAAGAATAATGATTTGAACGACCATGATGTAAACTATCAGTATCATATTGCCAAGGTTGACCCAATAACAAAGAGCATGCTTCCATAGGAATAACATCGCAATCAGCATAATCAGAATAAGAACCCAACGAAAAGGGGACACGTACGGAACATGTTACCTTTATTTTACCACCATCATTAACCCACTGAATGTGATACGGATGTGGGTGTGCGCAAATGGGCAAGGATAATTTCTCTACCAAAGCTGTACTTGCCAAATTGTTGCAGCTGCCACTATCGATGATGATGATGTGAATCGACCATTCGTGCACAACGCCCTTGGTATGGAATAGAGTGTGTCGCTGATTTTTTTCGGCCTGGGCAACCTGTGTGCTGAGAATACGCTGCACAACAAGACTCTCATACCTATCGGCGTTGATGGGATCAACGTGGACCTCCTCATTTTCTGCATGGTTAGTGGCAATCATAGCATGACTAGTTTCCTCGGAATCACTGGCTGAAGAGTACTCACCATTGTCACGTACAAGCAAGGTACGCTTGTTTGGGCAGTCCCGAATCATGTGCCCAAACCCTCTGCAACGATGGCACTAAATATCCCGTGTACGTCCTGTGGAAGAAACGGCGCCTTTGGCAGGGGGCGCCGCTGGCTTGGCTGTCCCTGTGCGCGGTGTAGTGCTAGGCGTAGAAGGTGCAGGGCTGGAAGGAGTTGAGCTGTGTGTCGAACCCCGGCCTGCAAAAGAGTTAGTATATGTCTTTGATCGTCGTCCCTACACTTCACGTTCAGCTTTGCAAGCATATTCAAACAATGTGGTTATATCAAAATAATCCTTATAATCAAGTATATCTTGAATTTCCCTGTTCAAACCACCACGAAAATGCGCCATAGCAGCGTCATCCGACTCAACCAAACCACAACGAAGCATACCCTTTTGTAACTCCTAGTAATATTCCTCAACAAATTGTGAACCTTGTTGAAAATGCTGCATTTTGTTAAGCAAATCATGGGCATAATAGGAAGGAACAAATCTGTGGCGCATGGCAGTTTTTAATTGGGATCAAGTAGTGACACTGTTAATGGGAAGTTTTTGTTTATACTCACGCCACCAAATTAAAGCAAAATTTGTAAATTCACTAATAGCAGCCTTCACTTGGCTATTAGCAGGAATATCATGGCATGGAAATTTCTGTTCTACCTCCAATTCCCAATCAAGATATGTAGAAGGATCATATTTACCATTAAAAGATGGAATTTTAAATTTAATCTTAGAAAATAAGTCATTAGGGGGATGACGAACCACACAGCGTGCACGACCACGGCGATCTCCATCTTCCTGCTCAGTGACACCGCCGTAGTCCTACTCCAACCTTGTGGTCAACGCATCAAGGCGTGCTAGGATGGTGTCGAGTGTGGTGCGAGTCGCCGTTTGAGCAAGGTCAAGCTGGTTGAAACGCGCGGTCGTCGAAGTGACCGTTGAATCAAGCCATTCATGCATCGTCCTAATGTCAGCAGCAAGTCCATCAACTTGACCCCTTACTTCCTGCAACTGGGCATCCACCGTGTCGTGTGCTCCTGCCATAGTTAGCGCAAACACCAAAACACCAAAACGAGAAAAACCGACAACAACAGGGGAATGGTGGTGACAACTCGCTCAATGGAATGTTGTTATCAAGTTCTTATCCGTTCTTACCAAGCCACAGTGGTGAACTGCAACCAACAGGTGGAACCGGTGAAAGATTGGATGAGCGATTGCCTGGAGAAATAGAAACCTGCTCGTCGTAGAAATATGTGGAGTTCTGGGTAGGCTACACTCAAGTCAAGGATTAGCACGATCAAACAATAATGCAAAGTTGAATTATAGTGCAAAACACGAAACTATATTGCTGGCCACAAGTGCAAAGGACGGATGGAACTAGCAGAATGGCAGTACCGTAAATATTGTACTAGCGAGGCCAAAAAGGCACTAGTAGGAATCACAGGTGATTTTGTTTTTCTTTTTTGTATGATTTTTTGATATTTTTCTCAGCACAAGAAGCAACAAAATAGGAGCTACACCAAGTTTCACCTAAAACAGAGATCAGATGTGGTCTACAGAAAAGAGCAAGTTCTCTGAAAAGCGTGCAAGAACTTTGACAAATTTTTTTCTTTATTTTCTCGATTTTTTTTGACAATTTTATCGAAACCAAATAGGCCGAAGGCGAGTTTGGCTGGCCTCAGAATGGTGTCAACAAGCTCCTGTAAAAATTTTAGATTTTTGAACAACCGAGTGAAAAGTTATGCCCGGTTTAAGGAAGGTACCTCAAGTTATGGTTAAAAACGACCGAGATGAGACAACCGCTTTGTTTCCTTTTCCTATTTTTTTTGTTTGTTCTCTGGTTCTATCCTTTGTCTTTCATTTTGTTTTTTTCTTTTCTTTTTTTTTGCTTTTGTTTTTTTTTGACGTAACCGAAGGAGAAAAACAAGGAAACGGCGTTGACTCGGTTTGTGGCGTGATTAAATGGGAGATGGTGGCGGCGCGCTAGGGTTTGAATGGTGGAAAACACAATGCGACCAACAACAAATGACACGAAAGCACACAAATTCAACAATGCAGATTATTGAAAGAAAGTCCGAGGCTCAAAAGGGTGCTGGGATAAGGTCTAACCTGAATTTTTATGTGGTTTTTGGACTGTAGGAGCAAAAAAACACTCGATAAACTCACCGATCAACCTGGAAATCTGATACCACTTGATATAGCTGAGGTGCCCGATCTTTCAGCGAGTAGATAATTCTGATTTGGTGGAAGATGACCCTTGCGATCCGACTACGATGAGCAAGCCTGAGGCGCCAATGCAATCGCTGAACCAACTCTCTATGGTTACCGAGCTTGCTGATGCGAGATCGGCCTGATCACGAAGATCGTTTCCTGTGCGTAATCGAAGAACGAACAAGAAAAAGATGCGAGCAATCTAATCTATTACTCGAGGGTGGAGTTCTGAATACACGAAGACAACACTTATTTGCGCGTGTTCGAGAGTAGCTAAAGCTAACGTAAAACAAAACTCGAAGAACAAATGAGGCGCAGCTCCTGGATAAATAGAGAGGGGCGCACCCTCTAGGTGCGGCCAACCCTAGGTCGTCCACTATGGGCCGCAGTTGGGCTGGTCGTCTATTCTTCTAGGCCCTCATTCTTCAGTAGCATGAAGTAGTTAAGATCTCTGGCACGGGCCCGAGTGATTGGCCCTTGATGTGGAGGTGTTGTTGGTGTAGTCGTACTCATAGTGATGTCCTCATCACAGAGAGTTTGATCAACTGGTTTACCTCCCTCATCTTGGTCGAGATGTCCATTTGTAGGAGTAATAAAAATGGACCCCGGGCCATTTGGCTCAAAACGTTTTGGTGTTTGATGATCAACATAACCTGTGGACTAATGTATTTGCTAGTGTTTATGATTGTAGTTCACATGATGCTAAAGTGACTTGGACTAAGGCATTAAGGAAAGCAACACGTCAAAAGAAGACATTATGAAGATTACAAGTGAAGATCCACAAGTATCAAGCAAAGTACAAGAAACAAAGAATTGTATTACCACTGGCGGACTGTACGGTCGAGGACACCGGACTGTCCGATGCCACATGCTGAACTATCCGATGCACCAGGGAAAAATAGCCCAATGGCTAGTTTCTGGTGGCATTGTGGAGGAAGGCGCGGACTGTCTGGTGCCACACCAGACTGTCCGGTGCCAAGGCTGACAGCGCTAACGATCTTCTAAAAGATCCAACGGCTAAGCGCACCGGACAGGGGCACTAGACTATCCTGTGCCTCCACCGGACTGTTCGGTGTGCCGTAGAGGCTGCAGCTTTCCTCCAACGGCTATAATTGAGTTGGGGCCTATAAATACATCACCCAACTAGCCATTTATGATATGATGATGTTATTCTGGATATGATGATGAACTTGTGATACTCTAGGGGCTTGGGCTATTTCCCGAGTACCTCTCCATAAGACCCTATTCGTTGGATGACCACCCAGGAAAACAGTACAACATTGAGGGTGGAATGGGACGACCTTAGCTGATTAGTTAGAGGAACTTGAGGTGTAGTTGGCTTTGCCATCGTGCCGGCAATGGGGTCCGGGAACATTACTTGCTCTACTGGGGCTAGGTGCGAGGTTCTTTTGTATTGCTTTTATTATTCACCCTTCCTGTGGGCAGAGGTATTGTGTTTATCAAACTAGACAAACCTAACAGGTGGCTATGACCTCTGGGAATCTTTGTAAAGTCTTCATAGTGAATCCCTAGCCATGCACCTCGGTAGTGAAGATCGGATCTGTACAACCTAGGCTGGGAAGGGATCATGACTCGTGGGTAAAGTGTGCAAACTTTGCTTGTGTTAGAAATTGATATATCAGCCGTGCTCATGGTTATGAGTAGCCTTTGGAGCTCCTTTGATTAGAATAACTCTGGTTACCTTTATGATGATGCTTAATGGTGATGATTATAACTATGGTTTCTGGTATTTTCTCTTGGAGGGAGTACTTTTTGGTAATAACTTGGGTTTATTAGTAAAACTTAGCTTTCTACAAGTAATAAATACATGACCAACTAAAAGCAACTGCTTTAAGCTTAGCTCCACATACAGCTAGTCCACTTTAGCCAAACGGGACATTTGCTAAGTACGTTGATGTGTACTCACCCTTGCTTTAAAAACACCAACCCAGGTTGTCCCCATTGCAATCAGTGCTCAGGAGAAGATGAAGGCAACATGGAGGACTTTCAGGAGTTTGAGGACTTCAAAAACTTCTAGTTGTGTTTAGTGGCAAACCCCTAGTTAGCTACATGTGAAGGCCCTATCGTACTACGTTTCGTAATCACACTTTGATTTATGTTAACTTAATGACTTTGTGAATGTCTTATACATCTTGATGTAATAAAGTACTATTTCTGATATTATTTTGAGCAATGTGTGATGATGTCCAACTATGTAATCGCTATGTACATGAGTTTCTGATCCTGGCACGTACATGGTTCGCATTCGGTTTGCCTTCCAAAAACGAGTGTGACATATGTGGTATCAAAGCCTTGCTGACTGTAGGACCGCTAACCTAGACTAGAATGGTCGCTTTAATGACTATAAACCCTTATTCTCACCTTGACCCTTGGTGTTACTTCAAAAGTTGGTCATCTCGACCAATTCTATGTTATATTACTACTACATACTCATCTTACAAAATTTTTATCTTATTCTGCTTATTGTTTACTTGGTGGTCATATAGTTCTGTTCTCACTCTTGTTCTTAAACATCTTTTGTAGATGGACCATCTTAGATGCACTGCACGTAAGTCGGTGATCCCTTCCCTACCCTCTCGCCTTGTGGAGCGTCCACCGCGCCACACGGTGATAGGATAGTCGAGTCACCTGGAGAGACTACACCGTCGCCTACTCGAGGAGCAGGAGCGGGAGCAGTAGGACTCTTATTCCTCGCCTAAGGAGGAGGTGGAGTCTAGGAGGCAGCCCTCCTCTGTGTCTCAGCTAGAGGTGCCCCCTGCAGCACCATAGGGCAACCTAGCTGTTGGAGGAGACCCTAACACAGATGACGATGACGGTGGCAGTTTGAGCCACAACACAGAGCTTTCGGAGGAGTAGGAGCCGGAAGGATGGGTCGCCCGACCTATCACTCGTGACGCCGCTCGCGGTTGTCATTTGCATGACGCTCTCGACACCTTGCTGCGTCGGTCCTTCGACCAACACACTTGGTCTATCGAGTACCACTGTGTAGTCTACCAGCACAGTCGCTGGATATACCTGGACCAATGGGAGGCTACTTGCTTAGTGTGCCATCCAGACTATGATCTCCGAGGTGCAGAGGCCTACTTAGAGCATTATTTTATCACAGAGCGGGACACTGCCGAGGTAGCCATGCAGGATGCTACGCGACATGCACTTTCGCAGTACTGTTCGTTGTTCAGTGGGGTGGCTGACGGTCTCAACCTGAAGCACTACCCCAACCGCTCGACTAGCAGAACTAGATGTGTGATTGTCTACTGTTGGTGAGGGCACTCCCAGATTGAGCAGCATGGTCAATGTAACGCCCTGAATTTGGGGGTAGAATTTTTTTCTTCTTTTTACTCACCAAATTCAGGCGTTACTCTCTTTCCTTTTCCCGTTTTGCTCCTTCTTCCCAAATTCAAAGAAATATAGCGACGGGTGTCCGTGTCATGTGTAAGCAAAACCTAAATGTCATGTGTGTTGCATCATGCTGAAGCATATTTCCTGGTCTGATGTCGTGGTTAGTCGCGTGTTCGTCTCGTCCCGTTTCGGATTTCAGTTCACGATCGGATTCCGATTGGTGGTCGTGTGTGTCATGGGTTTTGATCCGTGGTGTGGCCCAACCCGGCCTAGCCTGGCCCGGTCCGGCCCGGTCTGGCCCGCGCACCCCTGGTACCCCCTGCCCTCCCCATGCGTGCGCCCCCCTCCCCCTGGTCTCTTTCTCTCATTTGATTTCTCCCGCGCAGTAACCTCCCTCTCCCTCTTCCACCTCTCTCTCTCTCTCCCCGTGGTGCCCTAGGGTTTGGAGACGTGATCGCTGGAGTTTGGATCCCCGAGGTGAGCTTCCCCTCCCCTTCCCTATCCCTCTCTCTCCCCCTCCCCCTCCCTTTCTTCTTCCCCTGGCCGCGCGCCCTTCCCCTACCGCACGCCCTCCCCTGCTCGCGCGCCCGCCCTGGCCGCGCACCCTCCCGCGCGTCACGCCCTCTCCCAGGCGGCCCGCCCCGGTGAGCCCCTTCCCCCGCGCGCGCCCTCCTCAGCCCCGGCGAGCCCTCCCTGTCGCGGCCCCTCCCCGGCGAGCCCCTCCCCTCCCCGGCGGCCCTCCCCGCCGCGACCCCGCCTCGTCGCGCCCTCCCCCGCTCTGCGCGAGCCCGCGCCCTCGCCCGCCCTTGCCCTCGCCCGTGCCCCGGCAGGCCCGCGCACCTGCACGGTTCGTGTGCCCTCGGCACGCGCTCCGTGCTCTCGTGCGTGCGACGTAGTCGCGCTACGTTCAACTCTCATCTTTATTCATTTTAATTTTAGTTTAGTCGATGTGCTACGTCGCGCGCTTCGCCGCGTGACGGTTCATTCTAAATTCGTCTTTATTAATGTGCTGCATCGCGCGCTTTGTCGCGCGACGATTCTTTTTAAATTTATATTTATTAAGGTGCTGCGTCGCGTGCTTCGTCGCGCGACGATTCGTTTAAATGCAGTTCTATTGACCTAAGCTGTCATGCGTTTAATCGCGCAACGCTTAATGTTTATCTATAATTAATGTAAGAATCTCGCGCTCTGCCGCGTGGCGAGTCGTTTATTTTTTAATTCCATTTAAATGCTGTATCGCGCGTCTCGCCGTGCGACCACTTCCTTACATTCATCTTTATCTATTTATAACGATTAAATGTGGAACATGACCTTACTTTGTGCTAAACACAGTGGCCAAATTAATGCCCTTCTGTTAAGCAAGTGCTTTAATTTATAGTTATGTAACGTGATCGCTTCTCGACCGTAGACTCGACCGTCTTTTCCTTTTTCTCGCTTAATCGTAATTGCGAGCCCCGCGTTGAACGTCTGTTTTGATTATTGCATTCCATTGTATGGTGTACTGTTCTTTTGTATTAAATGTATGGAATGTATGTTTGAACTCGTATAGAGAACGATCTGGTTGAAGAGCCCGAAGAACTCGCAGGAGAAGCCCCTGAGCAGCGGCTAGTTGGTGGAGGCAAGTGTCCCCTGACCTATCTTTGTCCTATACATTCTATAATTCACTTCTCGCATTTACACAATTATACCTAAGGATTGACTAGCTTTTGTTATCCATGTCCTTGTTTACCTATTTAGGTTGGATTATTATTGTTTAGCTTATTGCTATTGCTTAACACTAATCAATGAACATGATGAGATTCATCAATGATACGTTGTTTCCCTCCTTTATTATGATGTTATACTTGTGGCATTCAAGTGGGCTCGAGCGGTTTCTCGAGTGCCTCTCCGTAAGGACAACCCTGACGAAGACAGAGACGGAGACGATGACGACATCGTGGCAGATCGAGCCACGACACGGAGCGCTCGGAGGAGCCGAAGCCGGAGGGGTGGATCACTAGACCCATCACTGGTGATGCCGCTCACGGGTGTCACTTCCACGACGCTCTCGACACCCTATTGCGTCGGGCCTTCGACTGACACACTTGGTCCATCGAGTACCGTTGTGTAGTCTACCAGCATCGTCGCTGGTTATACCCGGACCAGCGGGAGGCTACTTGCTTGGTGCGCCGTCCGGACGGTGATCTCCGCGGTGCAGAGGCCTTCTCAGAGCACTATTCTATTACTGAGAGGGATACTACCGAGGTAGCCATGCAGGATGCAGCACAATGTGCACTTTCTCAGTATTGCTCGTTGTTCATCGGGGTAGCTGATGGCCTTTACCTGAAGTACTACCCTCGCTGTTCGACCAGCAGTGCTAGAGGTGTGATTGTCTCGCTAATTGGTGAGGGCAATCCTAGGCTGAACAGTATGGTTAACCTGGCCGCCATGCTCAACACCGAGCTGGACCACTCCCTTGACGAGTTGGGCATGGTTCGAGCGGAGGTTGCAGAATTGTGTGCTGAGTGCGCAGCACACCACTATTTGGATGGTGGTTCTCCTACCCCCGTCAGGATTCAACACCCTTACCGCTCACCGCCCCGTGGTCGCTTCGACTATGGAACCCCAAACTGTAGGACCCAGATAGATTTGGATCCATAGATCGACACAGTCAGAGTCTGTAATAATGCTTAATTCAGTGTCTTAGTCTAGTCAGTCTTAGTTAGAGTTAGTTTGCTTATCATATGTTGGAATGCTTGTCATGATGAACATGTAATGAAGTTGGATCTTTGTAATGATTGTAATCAAGGTGTGGGTATCCCCTAACTCTTGGTGTAGTTATTAATAAAGTCAGTTATTTAGTCGGGTAATCCATTTATTTCCACTTTCCTCTTTATCTGAGAAGTTGTCAGTGAAGATGATCAATTGTTCAGCGCTATGAAGATTTCCGTATATCTTTTCTTATGCTGAAAGACTACAGTGTCAGATCTAATATGTGTGTGGTTTCTACAGATGTCTGAGAACAGGTGCAGAGGTGCAAGGCGTGCTCATCCGGAACAGCAAGCACCCCAGGAGGATGCAGCCCAACAGCACCAGTTGCCACCACCGCCCCCGATGATAGTTGAGCAGATGTTCGTGATGCAAACTCAGGCAGTCCAAGCAATTGGTCTGACCTTAGCAGCGATGCAGGAGGTGCAGTAGCAGCCACCCCCACCTCAGCCTCCAGTGCAAGTCTAGATGTCGTAGGTACCCAGAGACAAGCAGACAGAATTCATGAGGGGCCATCCCCTGTCTTTGCCCACTCTGCTAAACCCATGGACGCCGAAGATTGGTTGCGTACCGTGGAGAGTGAGTTGCACACTGCTCAGAGCAACCATCGTGAGAAGGTGTTGTATGGTCCGCGACAGCTGAGGGGAGCAGCATAGTCTTGGTGGGAGTCTTACCTCGTCACCCATGCCAACCCTGAAGCCATCACCTAGGAGGAGTTCAGGGACAACTTCCGTCGCTACCATGTGCCCGAGGGACTGATGATAGTGAGGAAGGAGGAGTTTCTCACCCTAAAGCAAGGTCCCCTGTCCGTAAGTGAGTACAGGGATAAGTTTTTGTAGATGTCACGTTATGCCCTAGAAGATGTCAACACGGATGCTAAGAGAAAGTATCGCTTTCTGAGAGGATTGGTCGATCCCCTTCACTACCACCTGATGAATCACACTTTCCCTTCCTTCTAGCATTTGATTGACAGGGCAATCATCACTGAAAGGAAGCATCGGGCGATGGAGGACAGGAAACGCAAGACGGTGGATCTCAGGTTGGGAGTAGCAGTCGTCCCCACTACTCAGGCAACTCACCCCAGCAATTCAAGCAAGGTCACCAGCACCACCATCAGCGTCAGCAGCAGCACCAGTACTAGAGGCAGTTACCTCAGCAGCAACAGCAGTACCGTCAGAGCACCCAACCTGGAGGAAATCAGTACTAGCGTCAGAACAACCAGGCAGCTCGCCTTCCCGCCCCAGCACCCAACCAGAATGGCCAAGCAGCCCCAGCGCAAGTAGGAGGTCGTGCATGCTTCTACTGTGGTGAACAAAACCACTGGGCAAAGAACTATCCAAAGAAAGCAGCTCAGCAGCCGCCAGCAGTCAATGCCCCAAAAAGACAAGGAGCGCCATAGCAAGCACCAGGAGTCCGTGGTCAGGCTTACAACCGTGGAAAGGTGAACCACTTGGAGGCCGAAGCAATCAAGGATGCTCAGGACGTGGCAGTAGGTATGTTTTTAGTCGAATCCTACCCAACAAAAGTATTATTTGATACTGGTGCCACGCATTCTTTTGTTTCTACATCTTGGGTAGAATCACATAGCATCCCCATAGAACCAATGATCCCACCTTTAAGAGTTAATTCAGTTGGGGGAAAAGTTCAGTCCGATAGGATTTGTCTGAATCTAAGGATTGAAATAAGGGGGGTAGACTTCCCCGTTAGTCTACTAGTAATGGTAACTCAAGGGTTAGATGTCATCCTAGGGATGAATTGGCTACGCAGAAATCAAGCCACTGTCAGTTGTGACAAGAGAACAGTTAAATTGGTGTCCCCATCCGGAAAGGAAGTAGTAACTAAGCTGTACTTGCCTGAACTAGAAGGAGTCTGTCACCAATTATCAGTAGATGACAAGGAGTCCAATCCAATTGAGGCAATTAGGATTGTGTCAGAATTCCCCGATGTATTCCCTAAAGAGTTACCAGGCATGCCACCCGAAAGGAAAGTTGAATTTGCCATAGAGCTTATCCCAGGCACCGCCCCTATTTCCAAGAGAGCCTATCGAGTGTCCGGACCAGAGTTGGTGGAACTTAAGAAGCAAATTGATGAGTTGTTAGAGAAAGGCTACATCAGACCAAGTACCTCGCCTTGGGCAGCCCCAGTGCTATTTGTGGAGAAGAAGGATGGCACGAAGAGGATGTGCATTGATTACAGAGCTTTGAATGAAGTCACTATCAAGAACAAGTACCCCCTGTCTCTAATCGAGGACCTATTTGATCATTTGAGAGGAGCCAGTGTGTTCTCAAAGATAGATCTGAGGTCAGGTTACCATCAGCTTAGAATCTGACCTTCAGATATACCAAAGACAACATTCATCACCAAGTATGGACTATATGAGTCCATGGTTATGTCATTCGGATTGATGAACGCGCTAGCTTACTTCATGTACCTGATGAAAAGTGTGTTCATGGACTACCTCGACAAGTTCGTAGTGGTGTTCATTGATGATATTCTTATATATTCCCAGAATGAGCAAGAGCATGAAGAACATTTGAGGAAAGTACTTTAGAGGCTACGAGATTGCCAGTTGTATGCCAAGCTTAGCAAGTGCGAGTTCTGGATCAGCGAAGTTCTTTTCTTGGGTCATATTATAAACCGAGATGGACTAGTTGTAGGCCCAAAGAAGGTAGCAGCGATTCTGGACTGGAAAGCACCAAAAGATGTCCGAGGAATCAAGAGTTTCATTTGAATGACCGGTTACTATCGACATTTCATTGAGGGTTTCTCCAAGATTGCCAGACCAATGACAGCCTTGCTAGCAAAGAAGGTTGAGTTCAAGTAGACTCCAGCGTGCCAAGAATCATTTGAGATGTTGAAGCAGAAGTTGACAACAGCACCGGTATTGGTTCTGCCAGATGTTCACAAGCCATTTTCAGTATATTGTGATGCTTCGCACACCGGACTGGGATGTGTGTTAATGCAAGAAGGGAAAGTAGTGGCATACTCGTCCCGACAATTGAAAGTTCAAGAGAAGAATTACCCCACTCATGATCTAGAGCTAGCAACAGTGGTTCATGCACTGAAGACATGGAGACACTATCTTTATGGGCAGAAGTGTGATATCTACACGAACCATAAGAGCCTCAAGTACATATTCACTCAGTCAGAGTTAAACATGAGGCAGCGAAGATGGCTAGAATTGATCAAAGACTATGAGCTAGAGATCCATTATCACCCAGGAAAAGCAAATGTGGTTGCAGATGCTCTTAGCAGAAAGAGTCAAGTCTATATGTTGGCCGCTCACCAGATGTTGTTTGAGCTAGCAAAGGAATTCAACAGGCTAAGTCTTGGATTTCTGAATAACACTCAAGGAGTGATAGTTGAGCTAGAACCCACTCTAGAACAAGACATCAGGAAAGGTCAGAAAGATGACGAGAAGATCAACAAGATCCGACAGCTAATCATCGATGGGAAAGGTCCAGATTTCCATGAAGATGCCGAAGGAGTGGTATGGTTCAAGGATAGGTTGTGCATTCCCGACATCACATCGATCTGGGAACTGATTCTCAAGGAAGCTCATGAGACAACACATTCTATACACCCTGACAGCGAGAAAATGTACCAAGACTTGAAGAAGAGATTCTGGTGGTACGGAATGAAAAGAGAGATAGCAAAGTATGTGGACAGATGCGACAGTTGTCAGAGGATCAAGGTAGAACATCAGAGGCCCGCAGGTTTGTTGCAACCATTCAGATTCCTCAGTGGAAATGGGATGAGATTAGAATGGACTTTATAGTCGGTCTTCCCCGCACTCGAGCTGGTTATGACACCATCTAGGTAGTAGTGAACCGTTTAACAAAGGCGACCAATTTCATACTAGTCAAGACCACCTATAATAGTGCGGTGTTGGTAGAATTATGCATGTCTTGGATTGTGTGCTTGCATGGTATTCCAAAGAAGATAGTATCAGACAGAGGCACCCAGTTTACTTCTCATTTTTGGCAGCAGTTACATGAAGCCTTGGGCACACACTTGAAGTTTAGTTCAGTGTATCATCCGCAGGCAGATGGTCAGACTGAAAGAACCAACTAGATTCTTGAGGATATGTTGAGAGCTTGTGCTTTGCAAGACAAGTTAGGTTGGGACAAGAGGCTACCGTATGCAGAATTCTCCTACAACAACAACTATCAGGCCAGTCTGAAGATGTCACCATTCGAAGCGCTCTATGGGAGGAATTGCAGAACTCCGTTGCATTGGGACCAACCAGGCGAAAGGCAGGTATTCGGTCCGGAGATTTTGCTTGAAGATGAAGAGAATATCAGGACAGTCCGGGAAAATCTAAAGGCAGCGCAGTCCAGACAGTGAAGCTATGCTGACACTAGAAGAAGGGAACTCAGTTTTGAAGTGGGAGATTATGTCTACTTGAAAGTGTCACCCATCAAAGGAACCAAAAGGTTTAGAGTTAAAGGCAAGCTAGCACCTCGATATATCGGGTCGTATCAGATTCAAGCAAGACGTGGAGAAGTGGCTTATCAACTCAGCTTACCAGAAGATCTGTCTGCATTACACGATGTGTTCCACGTGTCTCAGTTAAACAAATGCTTGCGAGTACCAGAAGAGCAGTTGCCAACAAAAGACCTTGAAGTTCAAGAAGATCTAACGTATATTGAGAAGCCAATTCAAATTCTGGAGATAGCAGATCGGGTCACTCAGAGGAACACCATCAGGATGTGCAAAGTCAAATGGGGCCATCACTCAGAAGAAGAAGCAACCTAGGAAAGAGAAGATGATCAGAGAGCCAAATACCCTGAATTCTTTGCTAGGTAGCTCTGAATCTCGAGGGCGAGATTCTTTTAATGGGGATAGGTCTGTAACACCCTGAATTTGGGGGTATAAAATTTCTTTCTTATTATCATCCAAATTCAGGTGTTACTCTTCTCTATCTCACTCTATTTTCTATCTCTCTCTAGTTTCTCTCCCTCTCTTCCTCTTTTGATTAGGGTTAGTTTAATTAGTGAGGGATTATTTATTTTATTTTGCCCAAAACATATCGGTCATGAAATGTTGCATCATGTTGAACCCCAATTATTCTTTGAATTGTTGCACATGTTTGATTTGGTTTGAATTTGAAACTTGATTGGAATTTGAATTGAAAACCCTAGAGAAAATAAAAAGAAAAGGCATTAGAAATTCCCTGAAAATAGAAAAAGCCATTTCGGCCCATTTAGCCTAAGCCGGCCTAGTCCCACGCGCGCCCACGCCCGCGTGCCCTCAGTGCCTGACAGGCGGGCAATGCCTGTCGGCACCAGCCTGCGCTCACTCCCTCTCTCCCTCTCGCTACTCTGTGGGGCCGATCTGTTGGTGCCGTTCCTTTTCCCTGCGCCCGCTCTCTCTCTCTGTCCCGCCGAGCCCACCTGTCAGTCATCGCAAACCTCCCGCCCATGATCCCCCGTTGTGGACGCGCCCACGACCGCACGTTCTCCTGCCACATCCTTGCACCTGCGCCCCTTTTGAGCCCCGCGTCCTGCTCGCCCACCTCCCCTCGCTCATTTGCGCCCTTAGCCAACCCCCTTGCCCTCTTTCTCGCTTTGCACGCATGACCAGAGAGCTCCGCCACTACCCACCGACGTCTGCCAGTCGTTCTACGGTCGCCGTGGAACTCCCCGCCGTGTATGTTGCCCCGGTAAGCTCCGCCCTATCACCCACCACCTAGAACACCCCTTAGTTCGCCCCTAATCCCTCTAGTCCGCCCGGTCCACGCTCACCAGAGTTCTTCCTGTGCAGCCGGAGCTCTGCCACCGTCGCCCCAAGGCGTCCCTGTGCCTCCGCCGTTGCCCCGTTACTCCAGCGTTTCCTCTCAAGGTGAGCAATCTCCTCGTGCCCCTATTTCCCTGTGTATTGCCCTGGTCATCGTGCGATTGCTCGCCAGAGTTGATCCGTGCCGCCGTTACCCCACCTCGCCGTGGTCTACGCCCTCTGGTGTCCCCGTGTCAGCTTTGTGCCCATGGTTGCGTCCGCCGGACCACCCTGAGCGCACCCGAGCTATTCCCCAAGCCTCTAGAGCCCCGCCGTGGCTAGTCCCCTTGTCTCCGGCGAGTTCTCACCGCGAGACCGAGCGGCGCCACCGCGCTGGTGTTTGACCCCAGCCGTTAGATCTCGGGCATCCATCCGAGATCGGGTGGATTAAACCTTAGCTGAACGGATCTAATCCCAGCCCTCCGATCTAGATCTGACCGCCCCTCTCTCTCCCCTCACCCGTGCCCCTGCCGCTGACCCAGTTGGCCAGTCCGCCCTGGCTCGCTGACGCCCCGTCCCTGCCTGTCAACCGTGTGTGCGCGCCCGCGCCCACGCGCGCGTCCGCAGGATCTAATCCTGGCCGTTGGTCTCTGATATGATGGCTGAGGTTACCCAGTACCCCTTCGCGTGTAAATTTTACTAAAGAGACCCCCGGGTTTTAGGAAATCAACCCACCGTCCTGAGTTTTAGCGCGCAGGCCCCTGGTTTATTTTAATTAGCCCCTGTACTTTTATTTAATCACAGAATTAGCCCTAATTTCATATTTCAAACTTCAAAACTTGTTTTTTCATATCTTTTTTTCATATGAGCTCCAAATTTAGTGGTTCAAATTGCAAAATGTTCATAATATTATTCTCTGTCCAAATAAATTATGATCAGCTATAGCATGTATACTTTAATTTTACACCTAGAATTCAAGATTAATGTACATGTTAATTTGATCATTTAATGAAATAAATAAAATGAAAGCCCTAGAAGTTAAAGTATATTTAATCTTGTGAGAATAGTAATATGCATTACATGAATTCATCTTTGGTTTAACTTTTAGGTCTCAACAAAATGAATAGAATTAGGTTATGTAATTATGGACCACACTTAAAGAATAATCAATTTCTAAAAGAGATTAGTCCATCTTTTAAATTAATCTCTTTCTTTGTTTAAATTACTACTTTACCTTTTTGAGATATGTTCCAAACACTAAGAGAGTAATCAACTCCTAATTAAGATTAGTTCATTCTATAATTTGATCTCTTTATCCTTTATTTAATACTATACCTTTTGAGATGTGTTCCAATGTTGGTACATGCTTGATATGATGTTCATTTGTACTTTCCAAATGTATTGAATGTATGATCGCTTTATTTAGACAACGAGCAGCTCGTGGTTCCTGAGTGTGTTGCTGAAGATTCCTCTGAGCAACAACCTGGTGAAGGCAAGTGTCCTCAGACCTATCATGTCCTACTTTACTTTATAATTCACTGTCTCGCATTACATTATTAAAACTTAAGGATGGACTAGTCTGTATTTACCTTACCCTTGTTTACCTTTTTGGGTTAATCATGGTTAGTTTATGCTATTGCTTTAACTTAATCAATGAACATTATGTGATTATTTATGATACGATGATGTTATCCCGATGAGGTTCTTGTGATTACTTTAGGGGGCTCAGGCTGTTTCCTGAGTACCTCTCCATAAGGACCTATTTGGGGAGTGACAACCCGGGATAACAGTGCAACCATGAGAGTGGAATGAGACGCCCTTTGTTGATTAATTAGAAGAACCAGAGGAGTAGTTAGCATCGCCGTAGGGCCGTCAATGGGGTCTAGGCACAGTACTTGTTATGCCGAGGCTGGTTGCAGAGGTTCTTTGATTTGGTTTTGTTAGTCACCCTTCCTTTGGGGAGATGTACTGTGTTTATCAAACTGGAGAAACCTAACGAGTGACTATGACCTCTGGGAAATCTTTGTAAAGGCTACATAGTCAGACCTTGCTAGGTCACCTTGGTAGTGATCAATGGGGAGGCTAGAACCCCGAGCAGAAAGGGAATCATGACTTGTGGGTAAAGTGTGCAACCTCTGCAGAGTGTTAGAACTGGTATATCAGTCGTGCTCACGGTTATGAGCAGCCTTGGGATCCTCTTTGATTAGAAGCCACTTTGGTTACTTTTATGATGATGATTGGCAATCTATGGTTATAATTTTGATCTCTGGTATTTCCTCTTGGAGGGAGTACTCCTGGGTAATAACTGGGTTTATTACTAAAATTTGGCTCTACATTTAGTAATAAAAACTTGACCAACTAAAAGCAACTGCTTAACCCTAACCCCACATATAGCTAGTCCACTTTAGCCAAACGGGACATTTGCTGAGTACGTTGATGTGTACTCACCCTTGCTTTACAAACCACCCCACCCCAGGTTGTCCCCACTATACTCAATGCTCAGGAGGAGATGTTGGTAACATGGAGGACTTTGAGGAGTTCCAGGACTACGACGAGTTGTAGTTTACTTTAGTGGCAAACCCCTAGACAGCTGCCTGTGTAGGCTTATCTTCTACTTTTTGTTTCTCTGCACTTTGATATTAATGTTTAACACTATGGATATGCATTAGACTCTGTGGATGTCTTGGACATCTTGATGTAATTAAAGTACCTTTCCGCTATTTAATTTGAGCATTGTGTGATGATGTCCAATTATGTAATCGCTGTGTACGTGAGTTCTGATCCTGGCACATACATGGTTGGCATTCAGTTTACCTTCCAAAACCGGGTGTGACACGTCTCCCATTATAAAGCATACTACGAGCAAATTTAAAATTTTCATTTTCGAGCTCATGCTTGTCAATTTTAGCAGTTAATTTAGCTATGTGATCATTTTGTTGTTTAATTATGGCAAGGTGATCATCTATAACTTCTACATTAATATCTCTACATCTAGTGCAAATAGTATCATGATCAACAGTAGATGTAGATGGTTTGCATGCATTTAATTCCTCAATCTTAGCATTTAATATAATATTCTCATCTCTAAGACAGGAAATAGAATCATGCAAACATTCAATTCTTTAATCCTAGAAACTAAACTAGCATTTTCATTTCTAAGACTAGAAATTGAATCATGACAAATGATAAGCTCTTTAGTTAGGTTTCACATTTTTCTACTTCCTGAGCATAAGCATTTTTTAACTTAACAAATTTTTTGTTTTCTTTAATGGGAAGTCCTCTTGGCTATCCAATAGTTCATCCTTCTCATTAATGGCTTCAATTAATTTTTTAATTTTTTCTTTTGCTCCATGCTAAGGTTGGCAAAAAGAGACATTAAATTATCTTCACTATCGCTAGAGCTACCCTCATCACTAGATGTTGTATATTTGGGTGTGGCTCTAGTGTGTACCTTCTTTTTCTTGCCGTCCTTAGCCATGAGACATTTGTGGCCGACGTTTGGGAAGAGTAGGCCCTTGTTGACGGCGATGTTGGCGACGTCCTCGCCGGACGAGGCGTCAGTGGAGCTCTCGTCGGAGTCCCATTCTCGACATATGTGGGTATCGCTGCTCTTCTTCTTGTAGTACCTCTTCTTCTTCTTCTTCCCCTTCTTGTTTTCGTCCCTATCACTTGCACTAGAAATTGGACATTTAGCGATAAAGTGACCGGACTTACCACATCGGTAGCAACTTTCTTGGAGTGGGACTTGTTGTTCTTCCCCCTCCTTTGCTTGAGGATTTGGTGGAAACTCTTGATGATGAGCGCCATTTCCTCGTTGTCGAGCTTGGAGGCGTCAATTGGAAGCCTACTTGATGTAGACTCCTCCTTCTTTTCTTCCGTCACTTTGAATGCGACGGGTTGCACCTCGGGTGTAGAGGTGGCACCTTACTCCAAGTTGACAATGTGTTTGGAGTCTTTGATCATAAGCTCAAAGCTCACAAACTTGCCAATCACTTCCTCGGGAGACATCTATTTATATCTAGGGTCTCCATGGATTAGTTGCACTTGAGTGGGATTATGAAAAACAAGTGATCTAAAAATAACCTTGACCATTTCATGGTCATCCCAGTTGGTGCTCCCGAGGTTGCGCACTTGGTTCACCATGTTTTTGAGCCGGTCGTACATGGCTTGCGGCTCTTTTCCTTTGTTGAGGACGAATCGACCGAGCTCCCCCTCGATCGTCTCCCGCTTGGTGGTCTTGGTCACCTCGTCCCCTTCGTGCGCGGTTTTGAGGACGTCCCAAATTACTTTGGCGCTCTTTAACCCTTGCACCTTGTTATACTCCTCCCGACACAAGGAGGCCAGAAGTATAGATGTGGCTTGGGAGTTAAAGTGCCTAAATTGGGCGGCCTTGTCCGAGTCATAGTCTTTGTCCCCCACCTTAGGTACCTGCGCTCCATACTCAACAATATCCCAAATACTTTTGTGGAGTGTGGTTAGATGGTGCCTCATTTTATCACTCCACATACAATAATCCTCACCATCAAAATATGGTGGTTTGACTAGGGGAACGGAAAGTAATGGAGCGTGCTTCGAAATACGGGGATAGCGTAGAGGCATCTTACTATACTTCTTGCGCTCATGGCGCTTAGAAGTGGTGGATGACTCGGAGCTCGATGTGGAGGGTGACGAAGAGTCGGTCTCGTAGTAGACCACCTTCTTCATCTTCTTCTTGTCACCTCTCCAATGCGACTTGATGGAGGAAGAGGATTCCTCCTTGTATTTGTTGCCAGACTCCCTTGAGAGAGTCCTCCCCGAGCTTGCGGACTTGTCGCCGGTCATAATTTCCCTCTTGGCATGATCTCCTGACATCACTTCGAGTTGTTAGACTCTAATGAAGCACTAGGCTCTGATACCAATTGAAAGTCGCCTAGAGGGGGGGTGAATAGGCGAAACCTGAAATTTATAACTTAAAACACACACTACAAGTCAGGGTTAGCGTTAGAGTTAAATTCAAGTCAGAAAGAGAGGGAAAACAAATCAACTAAGAAATAAGGCGAGTGAACACGGTGATTTGTTTTACCGCGGGTCGGTTCCAAAGATCCTAGTCCCCATTGATGAGGTCACAAAGACTGGGTCTATTCCAACCCTTTCCCTCTCTCAAACGGTCACTTAGACCGAGTGAGCCTTTTTCCTTAATCTCATGGGTCACTAAGACCCCGCAAGGACCACACACTTGGTGTCTCTTACCTATCTTACAAAGCACTTGAGAATAAGAGAAAGAAAAGAAAAAGGCCAAGCCAAGCAACAAGAGCAACAAAAGAACACAAAACACCCTCTCTCAAGTCCCTAATGGAAATGAGTTGATTTGGAGGCTTGGAGAGGATTCAATCTATTTGATGTGTCTTGGAGTGGAGTCTTTTGAGGTGGTTGGGGGGTATTTATAGCCCCCAACCACTTCCATAGCCGTTGGGGAGGCTGCTGGCGATGGGCGCACCAGACAGTCCGGTATGCTACCGGACAGGTACTGTGCACTGTCCGGTGCACCGCCACATCACCCAACTGTTAGGGTTTGGAGCTAACTCAACTGTTGGAGCTTTGTCCTATTGCGGCACCGGATAGTCCAGTGCCACACCGGATATTCTGGTGCCCTCTGACTTTGTGGCTCTGACGTCTGTGCTGCACTGTTAATCTGTCAGAGTCGACCGTTGCGCGCAGGTAGCCGTTGCTCCGCTGGCACATCGGACAATCCGATGTATTATAGCGGAGCGCGCCTTCGTTTTCTCGAGAGTGGCTGGTTGACACCTGTACCGTCCTGGTGCACCGGATACTGTCCGGTGGCACACCCAACAGTCCAGTGTGCCATTCTTCAGCACACCCAAGTCCTTTGCTCCGTTTCAAATTGAGTCCCTAACTTGATTCTTTTATTGGTTTGTGTTGAACCTAATGCACCTGTAATACATGAGTTATAGACAAACTAGTTAGTCCATGTGTTTGTGTTATTTATCAACCTCCAAAATTAATTATAGGAAAAGGTTAACCCTATTTCCCTTTTCAAGTTGACTATAGGCTATTCTAAGGTTATAGAAATGTCATTAGAAATAAAATAAAAAGGGTAAAGCCCTAATGAATATTCAAGTGTGTAACTTTGTAAACTTAAATTCATTTACTGTAATCCCATCTCTGGAATAACTTTAGTAAAAGAAGCAATTTACTAAGATAAACTTAGTTAAAGAATAGTAGATCCCTTAAGCATAGTGATCTACCCTAGAACCGAGAGTTCACATGTATATCTATACTTTCCTAATAAACATGTGTTTGATCTGTTGCATATGTTTGGTGTAATGTTCTTTGTTGTTCCCCAAGTGTGTTGAATGAATGATTGCTTTGCGTAGACAACGAGCAGTCTATGGTTCCCATGTGTGTTGCAGGAGACTTCCCTGAGCAGCAACTTGGTGAAGGCAAGTGTCCTCTGACCCATTATCTCCTACTTACATTATAATTTACTGTCTCGCATACCATGATCAACCTAAGGATTGACTAGTATTCTGTTTTCCTGTCCATGTTTACCCTTTGGGAATTGGTTATTATGATTAGTATGATGCTACTGCTTTACTTTAATCAATGAATATGATGAGAATATTTATGATACGATGATGTTATTCTAGATAAGATGATGAACTTGTGTTACTCTACGGGGCACAGGTCGTTTCCTGAGTATCTCTCCGTAAGGACCTGTTCGTTGGATGACCACCCAAGAAAACAGTACAACCATGAGGGTGGAATGCGACGTCCTTAGCTAATTAATTAGAGGAACTTGAGGTGCAGTCAGCTTCACTGTCGTGCCGTCAATGGGATCCGAGCACAGTACTTGCTCTGCTGAGGCTAGGTGCCGAGGTTCTTTCGTATTGCTTTTGTTAGTCACCCTTCCTGTGGGGAGGTACTGTATTTATCAAACTGCAGAAACCTAATGGGCGGCTATGACCTCTGGGAATCTTTGTAAAGGCTACATAGTGAATCTGTGGCCATTCACCTCGGTAGTGAATATCGAGTATGTACAACCTAGGCTGGGAAGGGATCACGACTCATGGGTAAAGTATGCAACCTCTGCAGAGTGTTAGAAACTGGTATATCAGTCGTGCTCGCAGTTATGAGCAGCCTTGGGAGCTCCTTTGATTAGAATAACTTTGGTTACCTTTATGATGATGGTTAATGGTGATGATTATAACTATGGTTTCTGGTATTTCCTCTTGGAGGGAGTACTTTTGGGTAATAACTTAGGTTTATTACTAAAACTTGGCTTTCTACTAATAATAAATATCTGACCAACTAAAAGCATCTGCTTTAAGCTTAACTCCACATACAACTAGCCCACTTTAGCCAAACGGGACATTTGCTGAGTACGTTGATGTGTACTCACCCTTGCTTTAAAAACCACACAACCCCAGGTTGTCCCTATTGCAATCAGTGCTCAGGAGAAGATGAAGGCAACATGGAGGACTTTCAGGAGTCTCAGGACTTCGATGAGTTCTAGTTGTGTTTAGTGGCAAACCCCCAGTCAGCTGCCTGTGAAGGCCTTACCATACTACGTTTTGTAATCACACTTTGATTTATGTTAACTTAATGACTCTTTCGATGTCTTGGTTATCTTGATGTAATAAAGTAGTATTTACGCTATTATTTTGAGCAATGTGTGATGATGTCCAACTATGTAATCGCTGTGTACGTGAGTTTCTAATCTTGGCACATACGTGGTTCGCATTCAGTTTGCCTTCCAAAACCAGGTGTGACAAAATATCTCTGATTCATCATCCATTTTAGATACAAAAACTTCTGATGGAACGAATAAGCATTGAAGACAAAGATCACATAGCTGACCGACTGATCGCAAGTTGAAGCTCAAAGGAGCAACCATGAGAACATTTGATATTGAAAGATCATTTGATATTGCCACCTTGCCAAACCCTTGTACTTTTCCTTTTGAATTATCCCCAAATGTATTCTTCTCTCGATCATTCACATTTTCATCAAGTGAGGTGAACATCCGAGGGTTGTCAGTCATATGTTAAGTGCAACCACTATCAATTACCCAATAACTTCCACCAGTCTTGTAGTTCACCTACATGCACATGGGGATCAAGCTTCAATTTTAGGTACCCTTTCTTTCATAGGGACCATAACTTTCTCATTTAAGGACTTCGCAACCCAAATCTATTTAGGACTACTCTTGTTGGATGGACCTAAAAATGTGACTTTGACCTTTCCACTTGTAACTTTTCTAAGCAAGTAGTGAGCATTGAATGCAAAGGGTCTTGAGTGCTTTGGTAAAGGAGTTGATGGTGTGGCTTTGCAGTTATGAGCAAATTGTCCCTCTTTTCCACACTCATAGCACTTGATAGGATTATGATGTATATTAGCCTTATTTTGGTTTATTGCTTTCTTTTGCACAAGAGAGTTGTATCCAATACCACTCTTGTTATTTTTCATACTATGTTCATGAGAAGCTCATTTTGGAGGTATTGGCCTTTGTTCAATTTTTGCAAGCTAGTGGCAAGGTGATCTTTCTCTAGCATGAGTTTCTTGGTTTCTTCCCTAAGCTTCTCATTGTCAAGGATCAACTCATTATCAACATCATTGCTCTCAATGAAAATGTTTCCTTTGGTAGTTGCATCTCTCAAATATTTCTTTAATTTCTCATTTTCAAAAGACATGACCTCAAATTTTCAAGCAAATCTTCATGATGGCTAGATTCATCTACTATGCTCAAATCATCACATGAGGTTGCTACATCAAGCTTAACAACTGGGTTAATAGCCTCATGTGTGTCAATAGATAAAATCTCATGTGTGTTAACAACCGGGCACCCAGACACCTATAAATACCCCCGCACAGTGCCCTTGAGAGGCTAGATTAACAGAGCTATTGCCATCATGTGCAGAAACCCTGTTAGCATCACCACATCTCCCCGTTGGATCATCTTGCGCCTGTGAGCAAGTTCCAACATTTGGCACCCACCGTGCGTGCTACGAAACAACCACCCGCGATGGCACCCAAGAAAGCTAGCTCGAAGGCTGACGAGGCTGCGAAGGCAGCACTGCTGGCCACAAAAAAGGGCAAGGCCCTCGCACTCACACACTCCACCCACCAAGAGGCTACTGAAGCCGACGCTCACCGCACCTGCGAAGACGACGCTCATCGCACCTGCAGCCCTGGACAGCCGCAACCTCCCCCAGACTTCGCTCCACCAGAGGGCACGGACTTCACCGAGGACGGAGAAGTCATCAGCGTCTCCGCAGAAGAACAGCTGCAGCTGCGGCCCTGCGCATCAAGAACCGCAATCTCCAGAAGCAAAAAGAGATACTTGAAGCCAAGTGCCAACGTGTATCTGCACAGGCCAAGGTGCGGCAAATGATACGGGACGAAGAGCAGAAGGCCCAGGAACTCGAGCAAGAGATCGCGCTAATGCAGCGCGAAGGCCACTTCGGCCTGCAACAAGGGCCACCCCTGCAGCAACGCGCACAAGTCGAAGACCTGCACTTTCCCTACCGCGACCGCGCCATCCCACATGCCGTGCCATTCCAAGGAGTCAACTACCGCGACGAGCGAAGTCCCCTGGCACCACACCTGCAAGTGACACCCTGGCCCGCCAACTTCCGAGCAGGGACCTATCCCAAGTACAACGGCAGCACTGACCCAGCACAGTACATCATAAGTTATCAGGTCGCCGTTGCATCTTCCGATGGGGACGACGCCACGATGGCCAAGTCTTTCATCATCGCCCTCGAGGGCCCGGCTCTCACCTGGTTCACCCGGCTGCCACCGCTGTCCATCGACTCCTGGAGAAGACTCCGGGACAAATTCCTGCTCAATTTCCAAGGGTACCACCCGGACACTGACGCCTTGGCCGAACTCTCACTCTGCAAGCAGCTGGAGAAGGAAACTCTGCGGGAGTATTACCGCAAGTTTCTCACACTCAAGTCACAGCTGCCCTCGGTCGATGACCAGATTGCCATCCACTACGCCATCAGTGGCCTTCGCGCCGGCGTCCTTTACAGCCATTGCATCAGAGATCCACCCAAGAACCTCCAGGAATTATATCAGCTATTTGAAAAATACACCAAATCCGAAGAGCTCCACCAGCGCAAGGTTGAGTCTCAGAGGAAACCCAAAGATGCCCCACAGTCCAGCCGCACGTGGACGAGAACTCCGCAGCCAGACTCTGGTCGAGATGGCCGCAATCAGCAGCAGGTGCACAACATTGCCAACCAGCACCCCGCTGGTGATGCCCCTCGCCGCCAGGAATATCCCCCCAGGGCCGCGGAAATGGAACTCGCGGTAGGGGCCGGGGACGCGCGCAGCCGCCGCGCCGATTCTACTGTCTTTTCGACAGCGAAGACTGTGCCCACCAAACCAAAGACTGCCCAGAGACAAAGGCCACCAGAGACAGGATGGCACGGGCGCAACAGGCCGACAACCCTAGAGTCGTCGCGCACACTTATCAGCAACACCCTCCACCATACATCCACGCTCCCGCCCCGCATCCACCGCACCACGCATACCAACACCACCAGGAAGTACAAATCGTACCTCCCCCACCCCCACCTCCACACCAGCAACAACAAAACATCAACAACCCCCACGCCCCCAAGCAAGAAGACTTCGCCGATCAGCCATATCGCGGAGTCATTCATATGATCACCGGGGGGTCCAGCACCGACTTCGACACAAAGCGGCAGAAGCGGGACCACTACCGCAGCATCAACCACGTTGCCATCACCGGTCCGGTCGTGCAGACGAAGTGGTCCCATGTACCGCTAACCTTCGACGCCCGAGACGTCGACCTGCGCAGCGCCCCCACATCGACGCCATGGTTATCAACTGCAGCGTGGCAGGCTGGGACCTGCACAAAGTCCTAGTCGATAATGGCAGTCAGGCAGACATCATTTTCCTCCATGCCTTCGACCGCATGGGCATAAGCCACAGCCTGCTCAAGCCTTCGGACAACCCGTTGTATGGCTTCGGCGGCAAGGGCACTTTTCCTGTCGGCAAAATAGAGTTCCCTCTCTCCTTCGGTGTAGCACCCAATGCCCGAAGTGAGCAAATGACCTTTGACATCCTCGACCAGGCCACGCCCAAGCAGACAGTCACTATCAGCGAAGACCTCACTTCGCATGACGAGGAGAAACTCCTGTGCTGCTTGTCCAAGAACAAAGACGTCTTCGCCTGGTCTGCCCTAGACTTGGTCGGGGTCAGCCGGTCCATAATTGAGCACAGCTTGGGAATCGATCCTTCGGTGAGACCGAAAAACAGCGGCTCCGCAAAATGTCCGACAAGAAGACAGAAGCCACCATGGCCGAGGTGCACCGCCTCCTGGAAGCCAAATTTATCGAGCCAGTGGCTTACCCCATGTGGCTCTCCAACGTTGTGATGGTGCAGAAAAAGAGCGGCAAGTGGCGAATGTGCATCGACTTCACTAGTCTCAACAAGGCCTGCCCAAAGGACAACTTCCCGTTGCCTCGGATCGACAAAATAGTCGATAGCGCGGCCGGGTGCGAGGTCATGTCGCTCCTCGACTGCTTCTCCGGTTATCATCAAATATATATGAAGGAGGAAGACAAGGCCAGCACCAGCTTCATAACACCCTTCGGCACATATTGCTTTATCAGAATGCCGGAGGGACTCAAGAACGCCGGGTCCACCTTCTCCCGGCTTACCAAAACAGTGCTCGAAGGGCAAGTCGGCAGAAACATATTCACATATGTGGATGACATCGTCGTCGCCAGCAGAAGCAAGGAGGACCATCTCGCAGACCTCGCCGAGACATTCGCGAACATGCGGGACGCACGACTTCGCCTGAACCCCGACAAGTGCGTCTTCGGCGTTCGCCAGGGGAAAATATTGGGCTACCTGGTATCACACCGCGGCATCGAGGCCAACCCAACCAAAATCTAGGCCATCATCAACATGACGCCCCCGCAGTCAGCAAGAGAGGTCCAGCGTCTGACGGGCAGATTGGCCGCCCTCAACAGATTCATCTCCAAATCCGCTGAGCGAAGTCTTCCCTTCCTCAAAACACTCCGCGGCGCAAAAGACTTCGCTTGGGGGCTAGAGCAGGCGGCGGCCTTCGCCTCACTAAAACAGTACCTGTTGGAGTTGGCGGTTCTTACAAGCGCCGACTCTTCGCTACCCCTGTTGCTTTACGTTGCGGCCTCGCCGCACGCGGTCAGCGCGGCACTAGTTCAGGAGCAGACAGTTGAGGGCGTGATCAGACAGTGCCCAGTTTATTACGTCTCCGAAGTGCTCACACCGTCAAAGTGTAACATGACGGAACTCGAAAAGATTGCATATGCAGTTGTTATGTCTTCGCGCAAACTGCGCCACTACTTTGAAGCATTCAAGGTCCGCGTCACCTCAAATAGGGGACTCGGCGAATTATTCAGAAACCCGGAGGCATCGGTACGGATCGCCAAATGGGCGGCCGAACTCTCCGGCTACCACATCACTTTTGAGCCCAGGACGGCGATCAAGTCACAAGTTCTAGCAGACTTCGTCGTCGACTGGACCGGGCCAATAACACAGCCGGACCCGTCTGCAGAGAAAGTTTGGACAATCCACTGCGACGGTTCTTGGTGCCATGCGGGGGCAGGCGCTGCTGCAGTCATCACCTCACCCGCCGGGGTCAAGCACAGATACGCGGCACGCTTAAGCTTCGCTCTGGAATCTGACAGATGCACAAACAACATAGCAGAATACGAAGCTGTCATCCTCGGCCTCCGCAAACTAAGAGCCCTCGGTGTCACCACCTGCATAGTCCGAACAGACTCCAAAGTAGTCGCCGGCCAGGTCGAGAAAGATTATGCAGCAAAGGACCCCGCTCTTATGCAATACCTCGCGGCCATCCGAAGTCTCGAGAGACAATTCAAGGGATTCACATTGCAGCATGTGGACCTGGCCAAGAATGAAGAAGCCGACGCATTGGCCAAGGCAGCCGCCAGGGGTGAAGCCCTACCCTCCGACGTGTTCTACCACGTCATCAGCACGCCAGCCGTCCGCAGCCCTGAAGGGCTCCAAATAACCAACGACAGCGAGGGCCACCGCATAATCAACCTCATCATGACCGAAGACTGGCGGGCGCCAATAACCCTGTACCTGCAGGGGTACTATCACCCAATCGACAGCAATGAGGCCAAGCGCCTCCACCACCGAAGCCGAGACTTCACACTGATCGAGGGCCAACTTTACAAGAAGGGGGTCAGTCAACCAATGCTTAAGTGTGTCACCGAGACCGAAGGCGTCCAAATCCTGCGCGAAGTCCACAAGGGGACCTGCGGCTCCCACGCGGGGCCTAGGGCCCTAGCGGCAAAGGTGATTCGCCAAGGTTTCTATTGGCCCGCCATTATTTGCGTCGCAAATCGGGTCGTCAGATCCTGCGAAGGCTGTCAGAAATTTTCCCCACGCTCGGGGCGCCCCTCGCAGTTCACAAAGCTGATCGCCCACCCGTGGCCCCTTCAGCGCTGGGGCCTAGACATTGTCGGGCCCCTGCCCACGGCTCAGGGGAACCTCAAGTTCACCTTCGTCGCCGTTGAATACTTCACCAAATGGATTGAAGCAAGGGCAGTATCCACCATCACATCGAAGACAGCCCAGAAATTCTTCTGGCAAAATATTGTTTGCCGTTTCGGAGTACCGTCCGAACTCACGGTCGACAACGTCAAGTAGTTCGACAACCAAGATTTCAAAGACTTCTGCTTCTCCATCGGCACCAAGCTTGCCTTCGCCTCCGTGTACCACCCCCAGTCCAACGGAGTCGTGGAGCGCGCCAACGGCAAAATTTTCACAGCCGTCAAGAAAATGCTCCTCGACGACAAAAAAGGCAAGTGGCCCGACCTGTTACCCGAAGTGGTCTGGGCACTGAATACAACTGAGTGCAGGGCGACTGGGTTCACCCCCTTCTGCCTATTATACGGATCGGAGGCCATGACTCCGCAAGAAATAAAGCATGGGTCGCCTCGGACAGCCGCGTCGGCCGTCCCAGACGTAGACGAGCCGACTTCGAAGGACCTCATCGATGGAGACCGCGTCTTCGCCCTACAAGCTCTGGACAAATACCAAGACCAGACAAAGGCATGGCGCGACCAGGCAGTCATCCCAAGGGAATTCAGCGAAGGGGACCTCGTACTCGTCCGGACAGCTCGAACAGAGTCTAGGGGCAAACTGGAGCCCAAGTGGGAGGGCCCTTTCATTGTCAAGACGAAGGCCTCCCCCAGCGCATACAGACTCGCAACGCCAAACGGCGAAGACTTGGAGCATTCCTGGAACATCGATAATCGCCGCAAATTTTTTGTTTGACTCATCAGGGCCAGCTCGCCCTTGTAATTCGCAAAGACAATTTTTATTCTGGCCGGCACTCTTTTCCTCCCGGGGGGTGAGGTTTTTAACGAGGCGGAGTCATGTAATATACAAGTGCAAAATCCCCCGCAAAATCTACGTCGAAAAAAGACGGCGCCGACGGTCTTCGACATTCGACCAATACATAGTCACTGCGAGGCCCAGCATCAGCCACCCTCGCGTGCGACAACTCCGCGCAGAAGTCGCCTAAGGGTGCAGCCGGACTAGCACAACAAGTGCGAAAAATCGAAGTCTTCCTCGAAGAATATCCGCGCAGAAGTCGCCTAAGGGTGCAGCCGGACTAGCACAACAAGTGCGAAAAATCGAAGTCTTCCGCGAAGACTATCCGCGCAGAAGTCGCCTAAAGGTGCAGCCGGACTAGCACAACAAGTGCGAAAAATCGAAGTCTTCCGCGAAGACTATCCACGCAGAAGTCGCCTAAGGGTGCAGCCGGACTAGCACAACAAGTGCGTAAAATCAAAGTCTTCCGCGAAGACTATCCGCGCAGAAGTCGCCTAAGGGTGCAGCCAGACTAGCACAACAAGTGCGAAGAATCGAAGTCTTCCGCGAAAATTATCCATGCAGAAGTCGCCTAAGGGTGCAGCCGAACTAGCACAACAAGCGTGGAAAAGACTACGCGAAACTGTCCACGCAAAGACCGACTACATGCGCACCAGACCAACCTAACCAATACACCAGACCAAGCGCGTAACGCCTTCGTAAGCATAGCCGAATGTGCGAAGACACACAACCTCATCATACAAGCCATTAATATGAACAAGCGAGGGCATCACACTTTACATCGGTTCAACCTTCGGAATAATTCCCATCTCCCTATAGTTAAATAGCATTATCCTCAGCTCCTCACCCGCAAAAAGACTTCGCAGCTCCCCCTCACCTGCACTCACGGCGGCCGGCAAGGACAATAGTTCCTGCCTGCCAGCCCTGTTCACACGAAGCCGACCGCCGTCCGCCTCACTCACCCTACGCTTCGCAACCGCCCTTCGCCGCCTACACCCCGCACTCGGACCAGGCACAACCTCAGCATCCACAGCACGCGGCGAAGCCTCCGCCGCTGCCACATCCAAGGCCGCAAAGTAATCCAAGTCCTCATCCGACGACTCTTCAGCCCACCCAACCGAACTCCCAGAATCATCAAAATAAGAAAGCTTAGACGCAGGTTCATCCGATTCATTCCCATCGTCCATGGTCGAAGCCGCCAAAAAATTAGCAGTAGCGGCTGCGTGCGCAGGCCCAAAATCTTGAACCTGCGCAGCAACCAAGGTTCAGCAACATATACAAAATTCCCTAACTACCCACACCCACTATGCCACCTGCGAAGACCCAGCCGTTGTAGGATCCTCCACTGCCGCCTCCGCCGCCGTCTTCGCAGGATCCTCAGCCCTCGGTGCAGCAGTTGGCGACGAGCCACCGTCGGCCGCGGTGGCTGTGGGGGCATCAGGGGCGCCTCCGGCGGTCTTTGGGGCCGACGCCAGGGCAACCTCGGCCACAGCCGCCACCGGTTTCGACTCCGAGTCAGGCTGCGCGCTGTTTAAAGCCCCGAAGTCGTCCACCTTCTCGTTATGCGCCGCCTAAGATACAGCACGCAGATTCAGCAAACCCACATACAACCCACAACACCACCAAACAAAAGTCAAACATTACCTGACCCCTCGCCGTCTCAGACCGCTCCCTGACCACCTCCCGGCCGTGAGGACCCCACATCTGGTCGAAGAGGGCTCCCGCGGATTCCTTCACCACAGGGTCCTCAACCTTGTAAATATCACGCTCGAAATCCTCATCAGCTTGGTCGAAGACCTCATAGTGCCGGCACCCCTCGCGGGACAGCGCGTTCATCGCCCCTTCGCAGGTGACCAGGGAGGCATAGAACATAAACCCCTCCACAATGGTGGGGAGCGCCAGCAGCTCCTCCTGCAGCCACTCCAGGCAGCGAAGGCCGGGCTCTTGGTCTGGCACATCGAAGTCAGCGGTCCGCGCGCCTAGCTCGTGGTACGAGTCCACAAGCTGTTTGCGCGTCCGCTCGGCCTCCGAGCGCGTCGAAGCCTCGGCCCTCTCCACACGGGTCTGCAAGGCGTTGAACCGCTCCAATTCCTCGGCACGCTGTCTGGCGAGGCTGCACTCCTTCCGCGCCAAATTGGCCTCCGCTTGCGCAGACTGCGCCTTGGCGAGGGCCTCATTAGCCTCCATCCTCTCCTCCGCCAGCTGGCGCCGGAGGTCAGCCCTCTCACCCTCCAGCGCGGCTACCTTATCCGCCAGCTGGCGGCACTTGCTGTTGGCGGCCGACTTGCCCCGGACGGCATCAGCATGTTGCGCCCGAAGTCTCTCGACCTCGGCAGACACAACTGCCGTAAGGGCCCCCGACGCCGCGCGGTCTGCGAAGTCAGCCGCCTGCAAGACACCCATAAGACCACAGCCCCAGCGAAGCTGGTAAAAGCCGAAGTCTAGCTCAATTTACCTGACTTAACGCCTCCTTCAGCCGGCGGGACACTGCACCCGCCTCGTCCCTGACGGCAATGAGTGCCGGAATCTCACCACCGGCACTAAGAGCACCACCCTTCGCCCTAGGCTCTGCGACAGCCGCCGCGGTCGCCACGGCGGGCGGAACAACAACAAGCTGGCCTTCGCCCGACCCTGCGACGTATCAATATATCAAAAAAAAACTCGAGCTAACGACTTACCAACAAGATAATCATCCACGCTAATATCCGTGGCGAAGTCGGGAACGCGCTTGCCCGGCGGAGGCAACTCTCGAGCCTTCTCGGCTCCCGCCGGGACAGACTTGGTACCGCCGGCGGCGGCCGCCTTCGCAGCCTCCGGCACCCGGCTGGACCCAGGGGCGGCCGACTTCGCCGCCTGTGCCGACTGGCTTCCGCCTGGGGCGGCAGCCTTCGCAGCCCCCCGCAACCTCTTCGGCCTGGCCTCAGGCAGCCTGACGACCGCCTGGCGTTTCTGCGCAGCTCCCTGGCGATCCTTGTCCATCACTGCCGACAAAACAGCAGTAATATTCCGCCCATAAGGAAACACCTTCCATTCACGAACCATGCGAGATGTAAAAAAATCTTCGCCGGCCGCACGGGGGATAGGAACATTCTTAGGCCACCGACCCCCGGTAACCCTCAGCATCCGCGCCGAAGACTCCCGGAGCTCGGGCGAAGACATCCTTCCCCCCGGGGTCGCGCACGTCCTCATCAATTCCCTAGCAAAACCATCGGAAACCCCCAGTCCTCCCGCAGCAATACCTAGTTTCCTCTTCTTAGAGGATGGGGCGGCCGCTGGCGCGGGGTCATCTCCGGTCTCCGCCACCGGGTTCTTCCCGCGACGATCCACATCGTCTTGCCAGGGATAACCGCCATACGACAGGCGGTTCAATTCGAAGACCCTGTTCAAGCGGTCATTAGACCCGCGTATATCCCAGCTACGCTGGCCCTCTGTCTTCGACACGTACCGACCAAAAATCCGCACCGTCCCATCCTCCGCCTCACGCACAACGGCGGCTGGATCGCGACCACGCAGATCCAGTGCGAAGGCGGGACTTCGCACCAGCATCCCACCACGGGAAGGCATCTAGCGAGGACATACTTCGCCCAGCGCCCAGCCATACGCCAAAGGCCACACCCCATACGCCACAAACTCCTCAACCAAATCACGCCCGCTGCTTACGCCGGCCGCGCACCGAAGGGCCCGTTCGTCTGCATCCTCCTCCGACACTTCAAACTGCGGGTATGCTGAGTAATAATACGAGCACATCTCAGCCACGGGGAGCCCCGGATGGTCTTCGACTGTGCCCTCCGCAACATAGAACCAAAACTAATGCCAGTTGCCCCATTTATTGCGGGCGCAAGGAACCAACTCAACTACCTCCATCGAGGTCTTGCCGGTCTTCGGCGTAAATGTACAGGATCCAAACTGTGCAACCTTATTTTCGATCATCCTTTTCTGCCAGTGCAGGCAATAGTACTTCGCGAAGACTTCGACCGATGGTTGTCCACCATACGAAGTCGTCGCCCAGACATATTTCGACAGAGCCACCACGGCATTCAGAGTCAGTTGGTGGATCTGGACGTTAAATCTGCGCAGGACTTCTCCCACGAATCGGTGCGCAGGCAAGCGAAGACCAGCGGCGAAGAACGCCTCAAAAACAACCAACTCGCCTTCTGGCTCGGGGACCTCCTCCGTCCCCGGGACACGAGCGACTCCGCCGCCAAAGTAACCAAGCCGCTGCATATCTTGCACGCGGACCGAGGACATCCGCGACACACCGAAATTCACCGTGTCGCCGGCGCGCAACTCCTCCGCCACCACAGTGCTCAGCGTCTCCTCAGACGATGCGTCGGCCGGCGGCGTAGCGGCAGCAGAAGAAGAAGAGGTCAGCATCGCTACGTACCGGCAGTGGCGGCGGGCGGTCTGCTTCACACGGGCCAGATCGTCGGCGAACAAGAGCAAGGAGGGCAGACGAGCAGTAAGAGGTTTGAGAGGGCGGTTAGGGTTTTCGCGGAGCGCGGAAAGACAAAGTTCAAAATGCGCCCCCCCCCGTCCCCTTTTATACACAGGGTGCGGCGCTTCGGGAAACCCGCAATCCAACAGTACGGCGTCAATCAACGGTCATGTCAAAAACCCCCACGGAACCACTTCGAGCGAGGGCAGCGTCTCCGCCATCTAGCGACGTCTTCGGCACCAGGTGACTTAGTCGAACTGGTCTCTCGGAGGGCAAATGTTGGGGCGAAGGCGAAGACGCCACCCTTCGCTCAAGGCCTTCGCCGTACTCGCTGCACCAACGGTGGCAAGACAGCGGTAGACATACCCTTCGTCTCATACGTGGCCGGACGAAGACCTGTGACGAGGTCGTCTCATCCTGCGACCTCGTCCAGAACGGAGGCCCACGTGTGATCCGACCCATTTTAACAGGCCCTGCGTGGCCGTTGCACGTTACGGGCCTAATTTGTAAAGGCCTCCCTGTAATTACGGTCTGTAACCCCGCTTTATGGGAATATTCCGGGGATAATCTAGGTGTTTGAGGGCACATGCATCCTTAACACGGGACGCCGGGCACCCAGACACCTATAAATACCCCCGCACAGTGCCCTTGAGAGGCTAGATTAACAGAGCTATTGCCATCACGTGCAGAAACCCTGTTAGCATCACCACATCTCCCTGTTGGATCATCTTGCGCCTGTGAGCAAGTTCCAACACTAAAGTAAAAATAAAAGTCCTAACTCTATACCAAGTGTCCCATAACTCCTTCGACATTTAGGATATAAAGACCTTAATCTTTTGATTTGCCTTTGTAGCCATTGTGACGGAACCTCTCAAGTCATTAGGCCCACTTACAGTTGTCCTTGTCCATCGGACCTCGGACAACCCTGTAGGTGCACCTGATCCCTTGACAAGTTCGGTATCTGATTTCTTTACCTTGCCCAAGAGCGTTTCACCCGTCACGCAGATATTACAACACATCGGAAGAACGAGAATGCGGAAGCAGATACAATAACTTACTTTATTTTAAAGTAAGAAAGAGTAGTATTATTATAGACCAGAGAGAATATAGGAGTGCTGGAGTAATATTATTACATAACTTTGGGAGGCAAAATCCCCTCCCGATAAACAGTAAAAAGTTTTTCTTAAAGGAGGACACTTCCTCCCGAGGCTTCAGTCTTGATTTTCTTCTTTAGGCACCACCTTAGAATAAAAGCAACAAAAATTTGCTGCTTCCTCACCTAAAACAACATGGGACAAAGCCCTAAGTACGAAGTGTACTTTCGCAAGTCTTACCCGTCAAAATAAAAAGACTCTCAAGGATATGCTGGCCTTTGGGAATCAAGGTATGGCTTATCAATAATAAAAGACTCTGTTTGCAGAAATGCTTACTAATAGTGGATCCTTAAAAGTCCAGTTTTATTAGCAAGTTAAGTCATTACCTGAGTTCTAGAGTTCTTTCTACCCTAGTTCAAGCACTTGACCTATACTAGCCAATTTCTTTTCAACCCTTCTTATTCACTGGAATGCTACGTGTAGGTCAGTGACCAAGTCTTCATGTCCGCGAAGTTACGGCGATCCTAATCGATTAATAATCAACTGAGGATCTCCAATCATACGACATATGTAGCACTTAACCCTTGCATATGTCAACTTGCCACCGGGGTTCTTAAGACTAGATCAGGTTCACGCCAACCGAGAGCACAGATACACCGCCATCCAGCCTCTTGCCACGGAGGGTACACGCTACTCTCGCCATCTCTCCACTCCCATTACGTGTTATCTTATTCTGGTATTAGTCTGCTCGAGGCAAACCTTACCCATGATGAGGCATGTGACCAGTTAAAGGGTCCTCGATCATCAAGCCTACATCGACAAGGTCCTTAATCGACTCAGATGGAGACACTACACCGAGACTCTCTTCTCGTGCAAGTCACCCGCCCGGTCTCAGCTTTATCATTTCAAACCCAAAGTTTGGTACCTGGCAGAGGTACATCTTTTCCGATGTTGAACCCATCATGGCCATGATGGATCCACCATCAAGTTTTATTTTTGAAAACATCCCACCCACTTGAAGCATCATCTTTTGTCAAAACAAAAACATTTTGTTTTTCTAGAGCAAATCTAAGAATAAGAAAAACCTTTTTGTAAAACAGGGGATTAAGGAGAAGTAATCAAAACCAAGAAAGGAAATGCAGCAACTGGTTTAGCACACAACTCCTATCACCTAATGCATCAAGCAAGTGAGAAAGATTTCAAAATAGCAAGGAGGTGGCAAATGCACTAGGGCTTGCCTTGTGTGATAGGTGAGTCAGGCTTTGCTCCATAGATGTCAAAATAAAAGCAGTTTCCTGCCTGAGGTTCTTCAGGTGGTGGTGGTGTAGTCCTCGCTTCTTCAACTTCTATCTCTTCCTCGTTTTCTATATATAGCCATATATAATCATGAATGCTCATGAAAATGTAAAGATAATAAAAGTATATCATCTTAGGTCTTGAATATAATTTTCCTTCACGGATCTCCGGGAAACTAGGGTTTTTGGAGTCTATAGTGAAGTTCATAGGGCAGGAGACTAGGGTTTTGGGTTCTAGGTACCAAACATGGTCCAAATCATTCCAAACTTTACCCAAGGCTTCTAATTAACATTAAAAGCATATCTAAAAAGTTTGGTCATTTTTGGGATTATTAATTAATTTCTAAAATTCTAGAGATAGGGGTTTTGGCTATTTTAAATACTCCATAATTCCTTATTTGGAAAAAAAATCCTAAAACTATTTTTATCAAATACTATAGAAAATCAGGAGCCTAGCAAAATTGGTCTGATATTTTTAGTATTTTCTATAACTTTCTAGGGATTCTCTAAGTCCAAAAGAAAAAGAAAAGGAAAAAGAGAAAATTTGAATAGTAACGGCCTCAATCTAAGCCCGAGCTGGCCCAAGACAGGCGAAACGCGCCTGCGCGCGGCCGCGGTTGACAGTTTGCACAGAGACCCCTGGCGTTTTAAACAACTAGAAAAGGGGTCGCGGCACTATTTATATGTTTCACTGATGTTTACGGAAAACCCCTTCTATTTCTGTGTCTTCGCAGTGCTAAGTCCACGACGGTGGACGGCGACGACACACCTCCGGTGAACTCGTACTGGCCGGAGAACGCAACAGCTAGTCTTCTCCTTTGCTTTTCAATTAATTCAACCCTCCCCAACACTAATCCCTCAACTAATTTCACTGATCCGGACTGGAGCACGACTGCTCACGACGACGGCGGAAACCGAGGATAATCCAAGGTGTTCTAGGCAATTTAAGGCGGTCTAGTTTAATCGAATGGGTCGGTGAGCTTTAGGGGACATGAGGAAAGCTAAAACACAAATTAAGGAAGCTTGAACTAACCTACAGAAGGGTGGCCACGGCGAGGTGTTCACGCGGCGGTATTATGGCTGATTTGGGGGAAATCTGAAATTGGCGAGCTCTAGTGAGCAATTGGAGGCACGGCTTGGTGGCTTGGGTGCTTGACTACCTTACGGCCCTGACGGCACACTCAATTTAAAGGCTCCGGGGGCGGTGGCGCGTGAATTTGGGTTGGGGCGGTGGCGGTCAGAGAAGAAAGAGGTCACTGGCGCAAACGATTCGTGGAGGATACCGTGGCGGGCTCACCGGTGATGGACGGGCTTGTAATACCGATTCACAGTGACGTATTAACCCTCCACGACACATGGTCTGGCCGGATAATGGTGAACTCCGGTGATGCCAGCACGATCGACCGTGGCAGGACACGATGGCCGGAGGGAACAGGAGCTCAAGTTCATCCATATGATGATATTTACCACCTTGAGCCACATTAGGTACATTACTGAGCCCGAATCGCAACGGCGACAAGGAACCAAGCGCGAGATCACCGATGGTGGGATGAGCTAAATTGATCTGATCCGAATACTATACCATTGAATACCTGGTTCAGAGCGCCTGTCAAACAGATTTGTGGTGCCTAGATCTTGAATTTTTGCATAAGAACTTGCTAATCCGTTTGTAGCAAACTTGTTGCCCTATGATCTAGCTACAAATCGACTGTGGTAACTACCCTCAATCGAGCAATATTCTAATTTGGCCCCAAAGTTCGGCCAGTGGCACTGGTGGCCATGTTTTAGTTTTAAAATTGACAAACAGCCCAACTTTGAGCCGATGTTTCTCCATTTTTTTTGTATAACACAATGCTTAATCTCTTAAGCAAACTTGCACTCCTATAATAGCTCTAGATTTTTTATGTGTTGACCCTAGGAAAAATCTTTGTATTTTTGAATCTACAGGACTCCAAAGTCAGCCTTCTTCAATGATTTTCAGACTTAGCCATACATGAGCATTAGAGTGGCCTTTTTACAATTAGGCCCAAATCTCATGGTTTCATTTGCAAGTCTTCAAACATGTTAACCATATGACTTGAGGTACCCTAATTCCATGGTTTTTGCACTTAGGTCCAAAAGTGTGCATATTTTTACAGATAACCCCCTAGGGTTTTAGCCCAGGGTTTTCTAGGGTTCTATTTAGGGTTTTTGGTACTTCTAGGGTTTGGATGCCACTTAAGTCTATTAATGGTGAAATTTTATGGTCATTACTAATAAATTTTGAAGTTATCTCTTATTTAGGCTTTGTTTACTCTTCTGAGCCCAGTTTAGGGTTAAGTACCCTACTCTAGGGTTTTGCTCATGACCAGCCCCATCAACACAACTTGTTTGAAATTTTTGCCTAGTGAATGCATTCTAAGTGTAACAAGCACATGATATGCTAATGCTCATGATGTTATGCTTAAGTTTTAGTTGCAGTAACACCAGGGGTGTTACATCCTCCCCCCATAAAAGAATCTCATCCCGAGATTTAAAAGTCCTAGGGCAAGTAATGGAAAAGGAAACGCGTCATAACTTTTTTCCTTATGTTTGGTACAAGGCAGGGGTGGTATGGGGTTTATTCCTTTATTACAACAAGTGTACATATCTTATAATTTACATGAAGCTAAAAAGCCTAGGAAATTCTTATCTAAAAAGTCTTGAGTTTCCCTAATAGCTTCATCTTCTGTGTGTTGGTTCCACTGTATCTTGTAAAACTTGAGAGTTCTCCTTCGGGTAATCCTGTCCTTTTGATCCAAGACTCGAATAGGATATTCGGAATATGTCAAGTCTTGTTCTAAGGCCACATCTGTTACTTCAACAGTTCGATCTGGAACCCGAAGACACTTCTTCAATTGAGATACGTGGAACACATTGTGCATCACAGACAATGTTTCGGGTAACTAGAGTCGGTATGCTACTGGTCCACATTGTTCAAGAACAGGGAAACGACCAATGTACCGGGGTGCAAGCTTCCCTTTTACTCCGAAACATGATACACCCTTCATTGGTGAGACTTTCAGGTAGACATAATCTTCAACTTGAAAGTAAAAGGGCTTGTGTCGCTTGCCTGCATAACTCTTTTGTCGAGCTTGGGCTTCTTTCAAATTATGTATTATTCATCGAACTTTTTCTTCCATTTCCTTTACTATCAGGCCCGAAAAACCATCTTTCTCCTGGTTTAGACCAGTTTAACGGAGTACGACACCGTCGTCCATACAAAGCTTCAAAAGGTGCCATCTTGATGCTTTCTTGATAGCTATTATTGTATGAGAACTTCGCCAATGGTAAGCAATCATCCCATTTCTGTGGAGATTCCAAAACACATGCTCGCAACATATCTTCAAGTATTTGATTTACTCTCTCAGTTTGCCCACTGGTTTGAGGATGATAGGCCGAACTGTGTAGCAACTTAGTACCCAAGGATTTGTGAAGTTCTTCCCAGAATTTGGATACAAATTGAGGTCCACGATCCGACACTATTTTCTTCGGAACACCATGCAAACTGAGGATGCGAGCAATATACAACTGGGCATAAGTGAGGACTTGGTAATATGTCTTGACTGGCAGAAAATGAGCAATTTTCGTAAGCCGGTCAATTATAACCCAAATAGAATCATACCCTTTTGCTGTCGTGGGCCATCCCACAATAAAGTCCATGCTTATATCCTCCCATTTCCATGTTGGGATAGGTAACGACTGCAATGGACCAGCATTTTTCATATGTATGGCTTTGACACGTCTATAAGTGTCGCATCTCGCCACATAGCGTGCAATTTAAATCTTCATCTTCGTCAACCAATAATGCTGCTTTAGATCATGATACATCCTAGTGCTTCCGGGATGAATAGAATAGCGACTAAGATGCGCTTCATCTAAAATTTGCTGGCGGATCTCATCATTCTTGGGCACAACTATGCGGTTGTTAAACCATACAACGCCTTGGTTGTCTTCTCTAAAACAGTTTGCCTTTTTCCAGCCTTTATTTTCTCATGAATGTGTTTCATACCCTCATCATTTCTTTGTGCATCAATTATTCTTTACAGAAGAACCGACTCAAGCTTCAAGTGATTTGAAGTTCCATGTTGAATCAACCCTAGGTTCAACTTTTCCATTTCTTGGCATAGTGTAATGTTAGGAGTCTTCATCGTAAGACAGTGACAGGAAGCCTTGCGACTTAGTGCATCTGCCACTACATTAGCTTTGCCTGGGTGATAGTGAATCTCCAATTCATAATCCTTAATTAGCTCGAGCCATCGCCTCTACCTCATATTCAGCTCTGACTGGGTAAAGATGTACTTCAAGCTTTTAAGATCTGTATAGATATGACAGATATTCCCCAGCAGATAATGACGCCATCTTTTCAGGGCATGAACCACAGCAGCTAATTCCAGGTCATGAGTTGGAAAATGTTCCTCATGCCGGCGCAACTGTCTTGAAGCGTATGCTACAACTCGGCCTTCTTGCATCAAGACACAACCTAAACCACTGCCTGATGCATCACAATACACATCAAATGGCTTTTCAATGTTCGGTTGAGCTAATACCTGAGCAGTGGTTAATAACACTTTTAGCTGCTCGAAGGCTTCATTACATCTTGAAGACCAATTAAATTTAGTATCGTTCTTTAATAAACTTGTGATTGGCTTCACAAGCTTGGAAAAATCTGGAATAAATCGGCGGTAATAACCAACCAGTCCAAGGAAACTTTGGACTTGATGTACAGTGGTTGGGGGTTTCCACTCCAAAATATCCTTGACTTTGCTGGGATCAACCGCAATCCCTTTGGTAGACAATACGTGTCCCAAAAATTGGATCTCCTCCAGCCAAAACGCGCATTTACTAAATTTAGCATATAACTGATGCTCCCTTAGGCGCGTTAATACGATCTGCAAATGCCGAGCATGCTCCTCTTCATTCTTGGAATATATCAAGATATCATCAATGAATACCACCACGAATTTATCCAACTCGGGCATGAATACCGAGTTCATAAGATATGTGAAGTGGGCAGGAGCATTTGTTAATCCGAAAGACATAACTAGATATTCAAACAATCCATACCACATAGTGAATGCGGTCTTGGGTATATCTTCGGGTCAGATACGGATCTGATGGTAACCCGACCTGAGGTCAATCTTGGAAAATACCCTAGCTCCGGTTAGCTGATCAAACAAGATATCAATCCGGGGAAGAGGATACTTATTCTTGACTGTGACCTCATTAAGGGGTCTATAATCCACGCACATCCGAAGCCTTTGGTCCTTCTTCTTGACAAAGATGGCTGGACAACCCCAAGGTGATGAGCTTGGTCGGATGAATCCCTTTTCTGGTAGATCTTGTAATTGTGCCTTGAGCTCTGCCAACTCATTTGGGAGCATTCGATACGACCTTCTAGAAATGGGAGCCATACCGGGCTTCAATTCAATCACAAATTCTACATCTCTCTCTCTGGAGGCAATCCAGGCAGATCTTCCAGAAAGACATCCGGGAATTCACATACTACTGGGATATCTTGGATTTCCGGTATGATGGCTACATAAACTCTGCCAGATGGTTTAGCTGGAATTGCTACAGGAATGGACAAGAGAACCTCTTCTTGGCCATAGCTCAACCTGATGGTTCTCAGATCAGTATTGAGGATAGCTTTGTGTTGAGCTAACCAATTCATGCCTAGAATTACATCTATATCTTGTCCTTTCAGAACAATCATATTTTTTGGAAAGTCCCGTTCAGCCAATGTTACGGGCACATGGAAAGCCATTTCTTTACTGAATATTTGTGCCCAGGCGAATGAATAACGAACCCTTCCCTTGATTCAATGCATGGAATGCAGTATTTCTCCACAAACTTCTTACTTATGAATGTATGTGAAGCACCAGAATCAAAGAGAATGACTGCAGGGTGATTGGCCACGAGATACGTACCCATCATGACCGGTTCTCCCTCTGGTGTCGTGGCCACTTGTGTATAATAGATTCGCCTAGTTTTCTACATATTCTTGCCTGCTGCATTGTTTGTCGTATTTCTCTTGCCCTGGCCTGAACTCCCATGGTTCTGCTGATTATTGGAGTTGTTCCACCTCGGATATGGGCAGTCTTTGATGAAGTGTCCAGACTTCCCACAATTGAAGAAGCCAGTAGATGAACTCAGGAGTGTAGGGAAACGAGTACCAGGGCACCCGGCTGAGTGGTTGAAGTGGGGGCAGTGGTAGGGCGGATAAATACAGGCTATTTAAAAGGGTAGGAGGGTGGACGGGGTGAAGAACGGTTTTGATTAAAAGGTCGGATCACCAACCTTTGTCGCTTCTCAGGCCCTTGGTTGGACCTGTCACCTCCATAGCCCTTTGACTTTCCTGGGCCTGCATACTTAGCTTCAACTGCCAGCGCTGTGCTGACAGCCCTGCTTTAGGAGAGGTCGAGGCAGGTGGCCATTTTCCATTGTAGCCGGTCATTAAGGCCCCTCATAAAACAGTTCCTCTTCTTCAGGTCAGTGTTGACCTAGTCAATGGCGTACTGGGACAAATGGTTGAACTTGTTGAGATAGCTTCATAAATTCTTCTTGCTTCATATGGAGCACTCCTTCTGGAATGTAGTGCTCCCGAAATGCCAATTTAAACTTGTCCCAGGTAACTTGATGGCCGGCAGGCTGGATATCCACATAATTTCCCCACCAGGTGCTTGCAGGGCCTCTTAACTGCTGCACTGCAAACAAAGGCTTCTGAGTCTCCATGCATTGGAGAAGTCCAAACTTCTGCTCAATAACCTAGATCCATTCGTCAGCTTCGAGGGGATCTTCGGCCTTGATGAATAGTGGGGGACGTGTTTCCGAGAAATCCAAATATGAAGTTTCGCGGGGTCCTTGCGGATAAGCTCGCCTGCCTTGCTGCTGATATTGCTGTCTCGCCATTTCATGAAGGAAGCGGGTGTTGTCGGTTGTTGCATTGACTAAGGCAGCGATAGCCTTAGCCAAGGTTGGGGGTACTGGTGGCGGATTAGGAGTAATCTCCCTTCCACGGGAGGTTCCCGCACCATCCTGTCCACGAGTCCTGGACGGCATCTGAGGCAAAGAACATTTGGAACATATAATATGCCAAAGCACACTGTGGCGGAACCGCCCAAATTATTCCAACTTAAGTGCCTAAGTCCCACCTTAAAGGCTAGACCACACTTAAATAGGAATAAAACGTTAGTCCCTCGGATCTAGTACGACGAGGCCACTAACAGGATCAAGTACCACATACTCACTCGAAGGTGAGGCACAGAGCAAATACAATAAATCATAAAACCATATGTTTAAGGAGTACTTAATTTATTACAACATCATCGGAGCTTATCAAAAGTAGTGATCATTGTTCGGATTGCAGCGGAATATAACTAACGATAAACAAACGGAGGGATGGGAAGCCTGTCCCATCACTCCTCATGCTCCTCCCCTGCCGAGGTAGGATCCCACTCGACTGTCCAACCCGGTGGCAAGATGGACGACCAAGTCACTCTAGCAACCATGTCCTCCAAGAACCTTGTAAAAAAATTATGCCACAAGCAAGGCTGAGTATACTAATACTCAGCTAGACTTACCCGGTGTGAGGAGTCTACTCCTCTACCTCTAGACATGCAGCTATTTGGCCGAGGTGTTTGCTTGCCGAAAGCACTAGGTGAGTCTAAAAATCAAGTTTTTGGTTTTTCATGTTTTAGTGTGACTCTCTTAAGACTAAATGTGTACCTATCTAATCATTCATGGTATCAAGCATTTAGCAATCAACAACTTTTGCCAAGTCAACACATTTCCACTTGTTACTCAATGTAGCAGCATGGATCAAGCAGTCTCATTAGCTGTGAGAAGCAGACGATTCGAATCGAGTTTTTAAACCTTGCAAGGTAAACCTAAACACACGACGTGGCGAGGCACTCCGTCCCCACACACATCAACCGTCCCCATCGATTCCCCGCCAGCAGAGAGGGGCTCACCGCCTTGGCGTACAATGCCTCACTGACCCCGACTGCCATCGTGCAGTGACTACACTTGTACCCACCATAACCGGAATGGGAGACCTTGTCTCAGGTCACGTGAGGAGGGCAATCTGCTGCCAGGTTCACTCAGGTACTAGTCTTACCGATTTACCATATTTCTCGGGATATGTTTAGTACGTTGAAACGCTTGACACACGGTACCACACCTTAATCTTTATTCCGATTTTCATCTCATAGACAACCAATCTCCATGGATTGTTGTCCACAGACCAACATCATTACGATATGAAAATGGATACAACCAATTCCTGACCTCGCGCGAGTGCTAGAAAAATCACTCGACTTCTACCGAAATCCCTAATTAGTAAAGCAGCTACTCGACCTAGCATACTAGTATACATCTCAAAAGGAAATCCTGAGTTAATGCAACTAGGGTTTCAGGCAACTCCTACACTTAAGTGCACAATACAAGCCTACAATCATTAAGTGCAGTAAAATAATATATAGAACTGGTTATGCATAAAACCGGGGCTTGCCTTCCAAAGCTGGGACAGGCAGATCCTCGAGGGCAGTCTCTGGTGCTGGATCCGGGGCTACATCCTGAGCAACTCCTTGCTCCGGCACGAGGATGTATTCCCTATCAGCGAGATTATAGTCTATCGAATGCAATGCATGAGATATGTGCATAAATATGACATGAACATTTGTAAGGGTTATGCATAGTAAAATAGTACTAGTGTTTCTCTAGGGTTTCTTTTTGGATATACTTAAGGGCTTTGTATTTTCATTTATTTCTCCCCAAGGTTTCCCTTTTCTTTCTATTACTTCTTATTAAGCAATTTTGAACCATCAGGGTTAGTTAACATTTTCAAAAAATGTTATAAAAATTACAGTGGGTAAATATTGATATTTGTGGTTTCTCCTAAAAATTTGAGGTGGAATTTTATTCAGATACTACTTGTGCAAAATTAACAAAAACAAGTGTAAAAGGGTATTTTACACTATAGCTATGATTTAAGTGAGGTTTCTGTACCAATTTTTATTTTTGTCCAGATTCATAGGTGATATTAGGCCTCTGTGTTAAAAATCATAGAAAAAGACCTACTGGATATTTAGTTGTGAATTTCTAAAGTTTAATGCCAAAAGGTACTTATAACTAACTTGTTATTTGAAAAATATCAAACAACAGAACTCATATTTTCCTATGTACATAATAACAAAATATTAGTTATCCCAAGGCTGGGGGTGGTTTCTCCTCAGGATTATTTTTCTAAGATTTTCCTAAGTTCTCATTGTTTGTATAAAATAAAAGGTATCTCATTTGTTTTGTACTAAACAAAGGTCCAATAAAATTTTCCAGTGAACTATATTAATTAAGTGAGCTAACAAAAATGTGGTTGCTCCCTGGTTCTTATTTTAAACTCCCTTTTCTATTTTCTTTAACTTTGAGCTAAAATGATTTTAAATGGTAAAACCTACCTTAATTGGGTGTACTGAGAGATTTACTATTTTTAAACAGATTAAGGAGTGATTAAGCACTCCTCTGATTTTTCTTAACCTCAGTCTAACAGTGAACTATTTTTCCCTCTTTTATTTAACTTTTGGCCAGAACATTATTTAATTCAAAACTCTGAATCCTTCTGCAACACTTAGCGAGTTTTGTATTTTTCCTAAGTAGTTTATTTTATTTAGAATCTGGCAAAATTGGTTTGACTAAATTTGGTTGAATAAAACTGAAGTTATGAAATTTACAAGCTCTGTTTGTATTTAAATTAGAAATGTTAAAAAGGATTTCTGGAAAACCAGTTTACACCGAGGACCCTAGGCTTTTCCTAAACCAATCTTTTAACTTATACGCTTGCGCAACTGTTCACCTGAGTCGCTGACAATTCAAAAACCCCCCTGATTTCTATTCCTTCTTCCCCGAGGTCCCTCCCCCCTTTTGAACAATACACGCGAAAGGAAAAAGGGCGGCGCGACTTACCGGCAGCGAGGGAGGTCCGGCGAAGGGTGGGGTTGGCTTCGGGAGGTCCTTGCGGTCACGACGAGGTACGGCTCGATGACGGTGATGGCCGGAATCGACCGGTCCACGTGAGTAGGCGGGCGAGCTCGTCGGCGGCGAGTGCTCCAGCCTATCCACGGCGATACATGTCAATCCAAGGGCACGGGGAGCTTCACGGGGTGCCAATGAGTCGACCAGTGCAAGGAATCGAAGAATAACTCACCGTGGAGCCCGGTCAACATTCGCCGGTGGTTGGGTGAAGTCCGGTGACCTTGATCCGGTATCTCCGGCGAAGCAGAGCTCGATTCCTCGCTCTGGGAGCTTCACCGAGGCACGCAGAGTCTCTCTCGAGGGTTGGACGGGTCTGGGAATGGCTCTGCTGGCTGGTCTACGTGGCGGGCGCTCAGGCGGCCGCTGGCACGCCGTGTGCAGGGCAAACTCCGACGATCTCGTGCTCCGGTGAGGTCGAGAGTGCGCGGGGGCATACGACTGAAGCCTTGGCTAGCTTTATAGGCGCGGGCAGGGGACACGGGCGTGGCTTGGCGCGGTGTGGGGCGCACGGGGTCAGGCGCTGGGCGTGCTCTGGTGCGTCCAGGGCGCGTTGAACACGTGGAGGTGTTCTTCTGCCCATGTTCAAAAGCTCGCCGAGATCGCAAACGTGCGAATCCTGGCAAAAATTCGGCGCAGGCCTCCTCCTAGCACCTAGGGCTGTCTCTTGTATGGGAGTTCCAATGGTAGATATGCCCTAGGTAGGGAGATTTGCGGACGCCAAATCTGGCTTGTCTCCCTGTCCACTCCGCGACAAAAGTGATGCCAACTTATGTCAAACGAATTTGACTCAGGTTCAAATTTTTCCAGTTGGTGCGTTAGGTGGTTTGGCACCTTTTTGGTATTCAGACCAAGTGGTTTTGGCGCCGTTTACTCAGTGAACACGTTTGATCTTTAGATTAGGGTTAAATTTTTGACTTAGAAAAGATTAGAGAGCTCTAGTGTGCTCTCTATTTAAGGGGTGGATTTGGGGTCTTTGAGGGGCCTTTTTGAAATGTTCCCCCTGCATTTTGTAGATTATAATGTTACTCAAACTTTGGTTAAGGGTTAACTTATGATTTGCACATTTGCTTAACCTTCCCTTAAACCAGGGTTTTGGGAGTTAAGGGCTCAAGAAGGGTCTAGGGTTCAATTCTCTCTTGCCCAAGGTGATAATTGCATAAGTGCTTGGGTAATGCTTTTGTCACTAACATTTCTTAGCTAACCCAAGGGTTTCCAAGGTCTTGGGGCTCCCTCTCCTCCACTTAACACATGTGATAACAAGTCAGGGGTACAAGTAGGGCCTTGGTAACACCTGGGGTGTTACAACCCTACCCCCTTAGAGGAATCTCGCCCCGAGATTTTGGGTAGGGATCCTTCTATGGGGTACCAAGAAGGTGTGCTTGGGTGTTGTAGATCCTTTTGTCCAAGTTGTTTTAGTTAACTGCTCTTCGAATGTCATTCTCTTTGCAACTTCAGAAGGAAGTCCTTTTAAAGTTATTTTCAAAGCTTACTATACCTTTAACATTTAAGCTTTTCTTATATTTAGATTCAAAGGGAAGGTGGGGGTGGAGTTTTTGGATTACGTACCGACTCCTTTGGGCAGAAAGTCGGGGAAGCGAGAACGTAGAAAATCCTCAGTCTCCCACGTAGCCTCTTCTACTGAATGGTGACTCCACTGAACTTTATACATCCTGATCGACCTTGCCCGCGTTGACCTCTCCTTTTGATCCAATACCTTGACGGGGTGCTCTTGATAGGACAGGTCTGGTTCTATCTCCAATTCTAGTTCAGGTAGCACTTCTGTGGGTAAGCGAACACACTTTCGTAGCTGAGATACGTGGAATACATCATGAACTGCTGACATATGGGGTGGCAACTTCAATTGATATGCTATAGGTCCACAAGTCTCCTTGATTTCATAGGGCCAAATGTAGCGAGGGGCTAACTTGCCCTTGATTCCAAATCTCTGAACACCTTTGGTGGGTGACACCTTAAGATAAAACATGATCCCCCACTCCAAACTGTAGAGGCTTCCTCCTCTTGTCATGATAGCTCTTTTGTCTGGCCTGAGCAGCATCTAAGTTCCTCTTAATGATTCTGACTTTTTCCCTTGCTTATAGTACCAAGTCAGGTCCAAATATTTCCCTTTCTCCAGCTTATGACCAATTTAGTGGTGTCCTACACCTTCTCCCATACAAGGCCTCAAAAGGGGCCATCTTTAGGCTGGACTGGTAGCTGTTATTATAAGAGAACTCTGCCAATGAAAGACACTTGTCCCAATCCTTCCCCTAGTGTAGCACACATGCCCTCAACATGTCTTCCAAAATCTGATTCACCCTTTTTGTCTGACCATCTGTTTGAGGGTGGTATGCTGAGCTTCTTATTACATGGGTCCCAAGTGATTCTTGCAATTGTTCCCAGAAACGTGCTACAAATGGTGCTCCTCTGTCAGATACAATAGTCCTTGGTATTCCATGCAAGCGAACTATCTGGTCAATGTAGATTTCTGCATACTTCTCTGCCCTGTGGGTGGTATGAACTGGCAAGAAATGAGCTGTCTTAGTCAATCTATCCACAATGACCCAAATAGAGTCATGGTGCCAGGAGGTATTGGGCAATCCCACAATGAAATCAATGCAAATATCCTCCCATTTCCAAGATGGTATGGGAAGGGGCAGTAAAGTGCCGGCCACCTTCAAATGACTGGCCTTAATTCTCTGGCAAGTGTCACACTCAGATATATAGTTAGTGATTTCCCTTTTCATTCTGGTCCACCAGTACAAGGATCTGAGATCATGATATATCTTGTTACTGCCGGGATCCATGGAGAATTTGGAAAGGTGAGCTTCATCCAATATTTTCTTTCTGAGTTTGGGGTTCTTGGGAACAACTAATCGGTCTCCAAACCATAGAATTCCTTTGCTGTCCTGACAGAAGCATTTGTATTTGTCCACCTTTTGCCTGATCATTTCCTTAATGACTTGAACACCCTTGTCTCCAATCTGTGCCACGACTATTTGCTCATGTAAGGTGGGCTCCATTGAAATATAACTTAAAGCACCGGAGGAAACAACTTCTATGTTCAGCTTGCACAACTCATCACACAGGGTGGTGATTTTTGCATCCATACTCATACAGTTGCACTGGGCCTTCCGGCTTAAGGCATCTGCCACAACATTGGCTTTGCCAGGATGGTAATGCACTTCCAAATCATAGTCCTTGATGAGTTCCAACCATATTCTCTGCCTAATGTTAAGATCAACCTGAGTGAAGATATATTTGAGACTCTTATGATCAGTGTAGATATTACAATGAGCTCCCATCAAGTAATGTCTCCAAATCTTGAGAGCATGAACCACGGCTGCTAACTCCAGATCATGTGTGGGGTAGTTCTGCTCATGGGGTCTGAGTGCTCGGGAGGCATAAGCAATGACTTTGTTGTCTTGCATCAAGACACATCCCAATCCAGTACCAGAAGCATCACAATAAACCTCAAAGGGTTTGGTGTTGTCAGGCTGAGCTAGCACGAGTGCTGTTGTCAAAAGTTGCCTTAGTGTATGAAAGGCATCCTCACATTTCTGGCTCCATTCATACTTGACTCCTTTCTTCAACAACTCAGTCATTAGCTTGGCAATCCTGGAGAAATCTGGGATAAATCGTCGAAATACCCTGCCAATCCCAGAAAACCCCGAATCTGCCGTATAGTGGTAGGAGGTTTCCAATTCATCACTTCTTGTACTTTTTCAGGATCAACTGATACCCCATCCTGAGAAATGGTATGACCCAGAAATTTTATCTCCTTCAGCCAGAAATCACATTTGGACAGCTTAGCATATAGACGATGATCGTGCAGTCGCTGAAGTACGATGTGTAGATGCTCAGTATGCTCATCTTCATTTTTGGAGTAAACTAGAATGTCATCAATAAAGACCACCACAAACTTGTCCAGCTCTGGCATGAACATTGAGTTCATCAAATACATGAAATAAGCTGGGGCATTGGTTAGCCCGAAAGACATCACCAAGTACTCGTAAAGCCCATATCTGGTAGAGAAAGCCATCTTCGGAATATCACTGGCCCTGATCTTGATCTGATGGTAGCTAGAGCGAATGTCTATCTTGGAGAATACTTTGGCTCCCACCAACTGATCAAACAATACATCAATGCAGGGCAATGGATACTTATTCTTGATGGTCACCGCATTGAGAGGGCGGTAATCGACACACAATCGCAGACTCTCATCCTCCTTCTTTACGAACAAGGCTGGACATCCCCATGGTGAAGTACTTGGGCGACTGAACCCCTTGTCCAGCAAGTCTTGTAACTGCTTTTTCAATTCTGCCAACTCTGCTGGAGGCATCCTATAGGGTCTCTTGGATATAGGGGCAGCTCCAGGTTGCAACTCAATTGCGAACTCTATGTCCCTGTCGGGTGGCATTCCTGGTAATTCATCTGGAAAAACATCTGGGTAGTCACAGACCACTGGGATTTTCTCAACAGACGACTCTATCATAGTGAAAGCATAGGATCGGGTACAACCCAGGTTAGGCAAATATAAGGTAGTTTCGCCACAAGTAGGGGAGTGAACCTCAATGGCCCTTACTGCAATATCAAGTACTGCCTGACGCCTGGATAACCAGTCAGTTCCCAATATGATGTCCACACTATCCAAACCCAAGATGAGGAGGTTGGTTCTAATCACAAGACTACCAAATTTTATAGGCACCTGCCTGTTGATTTGATAGGTGGCAACCCTGCCTCCTAGTGTTGAAATTGTAATACCCCCATTGGTGTGATGGAAAGGTAACTGGCATTTGACACTAAATTTTGCACTGATAAAACTGTGTGATGCACCAGAATCAAAAAGAATGATTGCAGGATAATTCAAAACTGAAAAGATACCAGTCAAGACGGGTGCTCCCTCTGGAATGTCAGCCATAGTGATGAAGTTTAGCCTGCCTTGCCTCACTTGCACCTTCTGCCTCTTGCCTTGATTCTGATTGGAATTTTGTCCCTGCCTCTGCTGATTCCTGGGGCAATTCTTGGCATAGTGTCTAGTGTTACCACATGTGAAACACCCGTTGTCATTGCTCTGATGGTATTGATGTTGCTGTGGCTGATTGTTCCTTTGAGCTGGGGGCTGAGAGCGGTTGGGTGCCTGCTGCTGCTGCTGTGGTCGGATCACCCAATGTCCTTGCTACTGCTGAGATCCCCTGTTCTGAGTATCAGATACAATTCTGAAGCGTTGAGGCTGAGCTGAAGGTCCTACCACAGGGGTCTTCCTCTTCTTTTCTGCCTGACGGGCTGTGATGCTGTCCTCCTGGGAAATGGCCATGTTGACTAACTCATTGTAAATGTTAGCCCTGACGGTGTTGAGACGGTCGCGGAGCTTAGTGCTGAGCCCCCTCCTGAACCTATCCATCTTCTTCTCATTAGTGTCTGCATGATATCCGGCATACTGACACAGGTCATTGAAGGCCTGTGCGTACTGCAACACAGTGCGATTCTCCTGAGTAAGTGCTAAAAACTCATTAAGCTTTTGGTCCATGATGCATGCTAGTATATGATGCCCTCTGAAAGCGGCCTTGAACTCTCTCCATTCCACCACGTGGTCAACTCACTGCATAGCAAGGAAGTGGTCCCACCATGTCCGCGCGGTCCGCGAAGCTGCTGGGTGGCGAACCTGACCTTAGCCACATCTGAACAAACTCCATTGAGTAGCGGGAATTTGGATTCCACTACCCTAAGCCATACATCAGCATCAAGCGGATCCTCTGCCCGAGTGAACAACGGTGGCTGCGTACTGAGGAATTTCTGATAAGTGGCTGCTGCTGGGGGACGCTGATGGTGGTCACCACCACCATAGTGCTGAGGTGGTGGCTGACGCTGAGCCAACGGTCGCAGAATCTCGTTCTGCTGAGCCATCAACTCCTGCATGGTAGGAGGCGGTGGCGGTGGTGGAGGAATGCGTTCATTCTGTCCATGACGCACTCTTCCTGCCATCTGAAAAATTAAGGATGCTTTCCCTGTCATACTTCTGATGTCAGGGTTCATACGTGATAAAAGATTTGCAAGGGGTAAAACCAATATTTTCTTGCATAATTCATAAAAGATATTACGTGGCATAAAACTTTTCTTCTTAAATTAAAGCTGACATCATTCATCATCCATACTTCCAAAAGAGTTTGTTACGACTACATCAGTGACCCAAAAGACTCAACTCTGTCTAGCCTAGTACCCCAAGGGTGCAAAAGTTAAGCTAGCTTCGAGGAGTTCTACCGCCACACACATCTAACTCTATCCCTGCGACCTAGTGAGCAAACGAGGCAACGCTCGACTCGGGTGAAGGTGGTCTCCCAGAGCCAGCAGTGTCCAAGCTGGATGCAGGCTCTGGCTCCTCTCCTCCCTCGATGTCGACATCCTCGTTGGCCTCCATGTCCTGGATCTCCTGGTGGTGCATATCCAAATGTTGGTTAGCTTTCGCAAGTTGCTGCTGAGTGTTGATTAGCTGATCCTCGAGAACCTCAATGGTGTTCTCCCTGGTTCCCACTAGCTCCTCAAGCTCCTAGTTCTCGTTGGACATCTATTCCACCTACAGGTCCTTTTCCACCATCTCAGTGGATAGGTCTAGCACTAGTTCCTCTCTGTTGTCTAGGGTGATCTTGGTAGCCTCCAACAATGCCATTAGCTGAGACATTGCCTCTCCTCGCATCACTTGCAGACGATACAGGGCATCCACGCATCGCACCGTCAAGTGAGCAGTCTGCCCTGGGTAAAGAGCCCATATATCCTTGGCATGCTCCACTCGGTCTTTCCACATTGGGTCGTCCTCCTTCTCCGCGGGGAACAAACCAATGGGGTGAGTGGACAGCTCCAAGGGGTGAAAACCACAGAAGGTGGTCAGCCCGTGGAGAGCAATGGCCTCGATAGTATCCTCGGCCCGGTATCCGAAAGACTCGGAGTCCAACGAACGCCAGTCTGGCTGTAAGGGATGAGGCTCCAGGGTCATCCTCACCCTACAGCGGGGCACCCGGTGCTTCTTGAACAGCTGCACCGTGTACTGGGGAGGCGTCGTGTAACCTGCTCCATGAAGTACCTCCCACAAGATACGGGGAAAACCCTCTTGTGCAAGTCCATCCGTGTGGGAATGTGCGTTCCCTCCTTCCGAGGATCCGTGAGAAGTCATCTGTGTACGGTTAAGCGTAAGTAAAAAAAGAAAAAGAATTATGAAATAAAAGGGAATCAAAGCTTGGCCTATTGAAGGTTACGATAAGGTCACTTAATGGACATAATCTGTTATTATCATGTATTAATGTTTTTACCAATTATCAAGTACTTTAAGTAAAGGGTGCATGCATGCTCGTCCTAAACGACCTCATTTCAACATAGAGGGAATAGGGAAGAACTCCCATCCTTATAGTAGCCTGTAGGGCTCACTCAAATAGCCACCTAGCTACCCCTCTATTATCCTAAGGCTTCACGTCCTAGGTTTATCCTTATCGTCCTGGCGATCTATACAACATTTGTTTCTAACAAGTTTTACTTTTGCAAAGGATGGTATTTAAAGTTTATTGATTCCTCTGTGGTGGTACAAGCTCCGATACCAGCTGTGGCGGAACCGCCCGAATTATTCCAACTTAAGTGCCTAAGTCCCACCTTAAAGGCTAGACCACACTTAAATAGGAATAAAATGTCAGTCCCTCGGATCTAGTCCGACGAGGCCACTAACAAGATCAAGTACCACATACTCACTCGAAGGTGAGGCACAGAGCAAATACAATAAATCATAAAACCATACGTTTAAGGAGTACTTAATTTATTACAACATCATCGGAGTTTATCAAAAGTAGTGATCATTGTTTGGATTGCAGCGGAATATAACTAACGATAAACAAACGGAGGGATGGGGAAGCATGTCCCATCACTCCTCATGCTCCTCCCCTGCCGAGGTAGGATCCCACTCGACTGTCCAACCCAGTGGCAATATGGACGAACAAGTCACTCCAGCAACCATGTCCTCGAAGGATCCTGTAAAAAAAATTATGCCACAAGCAAGGCTGAGTATACTAATACTCAGCTATACTTACCTGGTGTGAGGAGTCTACTCCTCTACCTCTAGACATGCAGCTGTTTGACCGAGGGGTTTGCTTGCCGAAAGCACTAGCTGAGTCTAAAATTCAAGTTTTTGCTTTTTCAAGTTTTAGTGTGACTCTCTTAAGACAAAATGTGTACCTATCTAATCATTCATGGTATCAAGCATTTAGCAATCATCAACTTTTGCCAAGTCAACAAATTTCCACTTGTTACTCAATGTAGCAGCATGGATCAAGCAGTCTCATTAGCTGCGAGAAGCAGACGATTCGAATCGAGTTTTTAAACCTTGCAAGGTAAACCTAAACACACGACGTGGCGAGGCACTCCGTCTCCACACACATCAACCGTCCCCATCGATTCCTCGTCAGCAAAGAGGGGCTCACCGCCTTGGCATACAATGCCTCACTGACCTCGACTGCCGTCGTGCAGTGACAGCACTTGTACCCACCATAACCGGAATGGGAGACCTTGTCTCAGGTCGCGTGAGGAGGGCAATCTGCTGCCAGGTTCACTCAGGTACTAGGCTTACCGATTTACCATATTTTCAGCATATGTTTAGTACGTTCAAACGCTTGACACACGGTACCACACATTAATCCTTATTCCGATTTCCGTCTTGTAGACAACCAATCCCCATGGATTGTTGTCCATAGACCAACATCATTACGATATGAAAATTGATACAACCAATTCCTGACCTCGCGCGAGTGCTAGAAAAATCACTCGACTTCTACCGAAATCCCTAATTAGTAAAGCAGCTACTCGACCTAGCATACTAGTATCCATCTCAAAAGGAAATCCTGAGTTAATGCAACTAGGGTTTCAGGCAACTCCTACACTTAAGTGCACAATAAAAGCCTACAATCATTAAGTGCAGCAAAATAATATATAGAACTGGTTATGCATAAAACCAGGGCTTGCCTTCCAAAGCTGGGGTAGGCAGAACCTCGAGGGCAGTCTCTGGTGCTGGATCCGGGGCTACCTCCTGAGCAAGTCCTTGCTCCGGCACGAGGATGTATTCCCCATCGGCGAGATTACAATCTATCGAATGCAATGCATGAGATATGTGCATAAATATGACATGAACATTTGTAAGGGTTATGCATAGTAAAACAATATTAGTGTTTCTCTAGGGTTTCTTTTTGGATATACTTAAGGGCTTTGTATTTTCATCTATTTCTCCCCAAGGTTTCCCTTTTCTTTCTATTGCTTCTTATTAAGCATTTTTGAACCATTAGGGTTAGTTAGCATTTTCCAAAAATGTTATAAAAATAACACTGGGTAAATATTGATATTTGTGGTTTCTCCTAAAAATTTGAGGTGGAGATTAATTCAGATACTACTTGTGCAAAATTAACAAAAACAAGTGTAAAAGGGCATTTTACACTATAGCTATGATTTAAGTGAGGTTTCTGTACCAATTTTTATTTTTGTCCAGATTCATAGGTGATATTAGGCCTCTGTGTTAAAAATCACAAAAAAAGACCTACTGGATATTTAGTTGTGAATTTCTAAAGTTTAATGCCAAAAGGTACTTATAACTAACTTATTATTTGAAAAATATCAAACAACGGAACTCATATTTTTCCTATGTTCATAATAACAAAATATTAGTTATCCCAAGGCTGGGGGTGGTTTCTCCTCAGGATTATTTGTCTAAGATTTTCCTAAGTTCTCATTGTTTGTATAAAATAAAAGGTATCTCATTTCTTTTGTACTAAACAAAGGTCCAATAAAATTTTCCAGTGAACTATATTAATTAAGTGAGCTAACAAAAATATGGTTGCTCCCTGGTTCTTATTTTAAACTTTCTTTTCTATTTTCTTTAACTTTGAGCTAAAATGATTTTAAATGGTAAAACCTACCTTAATTGGGTGTACTGAGGGGTTTACTATTTTTAAACAGATTAAGGAGTGATTAAGTACTCCTTTGATTTTTCTTAACCTCAGTCTAACAGTGTAACTATTTTTCCCTCTTTTATTTAGCTTTTGGTCAGAACACTATTTAATTCAAAACTCTCAATCCTTCTGCAACACTTAGGGGGTTTTGTATTTTTCCTAAGTAGTTTATTTTATTTAGAATCTGGCAAAATTGGTTTGACTAAATTTGGTTAAATAAAACTGAAGTTATGAATTTTACAAGCTCTGTTTGTATTTAAATTAGAAATGTTAAAAAGGTTTTCTCGAAAACCAGTTTACACCGAGGACCCTGGGCTTTTCCTAAACCAATCTTTTAACTTATACCCTTGCACAACTGTTCACCTGAGTCACTAACAATTCAAAAACCCCCCTGACTTCTATTCCTTTTTCCCCGAGGTCCCTCCCCCCTTTTGAATAGTACCCGTGAAAGGAAAAAGGGCGGCGCGGCTTACCGACGGTGAGGGAGGTCTTGTGAAGGGTGGGGTTGGCTTCGGGAGGTCCTTGTGGTCACGATGAGGTACGACTCGACGACGGTGATGGCCGGAATCAACCGGTCCACGTGCGCAGGCGGGCGATCTCATCGGCGGCGAGTGCTCCGGCCTATCCACGGCGATACAGGTCAATCCAAGGGCACGGGGAGCTTCACGGGGTGCCAATGAGTCGACCCGTGCAAGGAATCGAAGAATAACTCACCGTGGAGCCCGGTCTACGTTTGCTGGCGGTCGGGTGAAGTCCGGTGACCTTGATCCGGCATCTCCGGCGAGGCAGAGCTCGATTCCTCGCTCTGGGAGCTTCACCGACGCACGTAGAGTCTCTCTCGAGGGTTTGATGGGTCTGGGAATGGCTCTGCTGGCCGGTCTACGTGGCGGGCGCTTGGGCGGCCGCTGGCACGCCGCGTGCAGGGCAAACTCCGGCAATCTCGTGCTCCGGTGAGGTCGAGAGCGCGCGGGGGCATACGACTGAAGCCTTGGCTGGCTTTATAGGCGCGGGCGTGGGCAGGGGACATGGGCATGGCTTGGCGCGGCGCGGGGAGCGCGGGGTCGGGCGCTGGGCTTGCTCCGTCGCGTCCAGGGCGCGTCGAACGCGTGGAGGTGTTCTTCTGCCCATGTTCAAAAGCTCGTCGAGATCGCAAACGTGCGAATCTTGGCAAAAATCCGGCGCAGGCCTCCTCCTGGCACCTAGGGCCGTCTCTTGTATGTGAGTTCCAATGGCAGATATGCCCTAGGTAGGGAGATTTGCGGACACCAAATCTGGCTTGTCTCCCTGTCCACTCCGCGACAAAAGTGATGCCAACTTATGTCAAACGAATTTGACTCGGGTTCAAATTTTTCCAGTGGGTGCCTTAGGTGGTTTGGCACCTTTTTGGTATTCAGACCAAGTGGTTTTGGCGCCATTTACTCTGTGAACACGTTTGATCTTTAGATTAGGGTTAAATTTTTGACTTAGAAAATATTAGAGAGCTCTAGTGTGCTCTCTACTTAAGGGGTGGATTTGGGGTCTTTGAGGGGCCTTTTTGAAATGTTCCCCCTGCATTTTGTAGATTATAATGTTACTCAAACTTTGGTTAAGGGTTAACTTATGATTTGCACATTTGCTTAACCTTCCTCTTAAACCAGGGTTTTGGGAGTTAAGGGCTCAAGAAGGGTCTAGGGTTCAATTCTCTCTTGCCCAAGGTGATAATTGCATAAGTGCTTGAGTAATGCTTTTGTCACTAACATTTCTTAGCTAACCCAAGGGTTTCCAAGGACTTGGGGCTCCCTCTCTTCCACTTAACACATGTGATAACAAGTCAGGGGTATATGTAGGGCCTTGGTAACACCTGGGGTGTTACACACACCATCATTTTACATTACTTAAAAGGTAATGATACATACTCGAATTTACAACAGGACCACATTTGTAACACCCACTTTGTAAATTGCCAGAAATAATACCAATAGAGAAACAATTTCTCTTTATGTGAGTTTGATCTTTATGCATCATCATATGTGAACACCATGTCCGAAAACAATTAATAAAAAGATAAGCTACTAAATCATTGCATCATGTTGAATATTTTATTTGTGTGTGCATTTTTGTGACAATATTATAATAATGTAAAAAGAAATATGTTAAATATCCAGATGGGGATTTAAATCCTAAAATAATCCTAGAATAAAGAAAAGAGAGAAGGAAGAGATTATACAAAATAGAGGAAAATAAATATATGAAAGTATACATTTTGTTCCTACTAATATTTTAATTTAGGTATTTAACTCAGTTATGAAGCTCACAAACAAGTTTAAATTCAAAATGGAGATTTAAAAATGAAATGAAACAGAAAATAAAAAGGAAAAGAGAAGAAACTTAACTGGGCCTCGGAACCCACATTTCGACCCACCATTTCTTTCCTCTGCGCAAGCCCAGCTCCTGGTGATGGCGCCGACAGGCGAGCCCACGCTGTCATCACCTCCCTTACGCGCGGGGCCAACTGTCAGCCGCTGCCCACTATTTCCTCTCGCGCCCGCACCTTTCACTCTGTCTGTGACCGTTGGGACCCACACGTCAGTCCTCTCCCACCTTCAACCGATCGCGCGTCGCTCGCCTACCCGCGCGAGAAGCTCGCCGCTGGGACCGGGCCTGCTCTGAGCGACGGACTCGTTCACGCCGCGCGATCCTCTCGGACGCCCGGATATAAACACGGCCGCGACCCCCCTCGTCCTCGCTCGCAAGCCCTGTTCGCCGGAATCCCCGTGCCCACTACCGCCATTGTTGCAGATAGATAGCCACCGTCGTCCTTCGTGCTCGGCACCCAATTGGATCCCCGTGTGCGGCCCGAAGGCTTCGCCCGAGTCCCTGGTCCGTTCCGGTGGCGATTACGGGGCAGGAGGGTGATAGGAGCGCGCCCAATCCGTTTCCACTGTCGCGCATTCGCGGGTCGCCATGGACCGACCGACTCGACGCTGGACTTTGGGTAAGGACCCGCTCTCCTAGTTCGCCTTCGGCTCAATTTCATTCCGCGCCTAGCATATTAGGGTTTGGCACACTGGTGCCATGGATTTGCTTACGCCGGCGAAGCTCCACCGCGGGGGAAGCCAGCCCCGCCGCCTGGTGTGCTCGAGATAGGAGAAGACACGCCTGCCGTCAGATGTAGAACCTGTGGCTAGGATTAGATCTGGGGGTAATCATCTTGTGCCGTTGGATCGGTTTCCAGCGGATGAGATTAGATCATGACCGATTCGTTCTGAGTCGTTGATCTATGCGTGTGTGGCTAGGATTAGATAGCGCTTACCTTTTCAGTTTATTTTACTATGTACCGTTGATCATCGATCTGGCGGTGCTGGGTAACTCGCGCTTCTAGCCATCAGATCTAGATCCGAGGGCCATGGATGGATATCGGCTTCATTAAATCCTTACCCTTGATCTTAGATCCAGTGGCCGTGACCGCATACCTCTTCATTTAATGGCGATCTAATCCGGACCGCCAGATCTGGATCGTGCGGCCCAGGATCCCCGATACCCCTTCGGCGTGTACATTTATTAAAGAGCCCCTGTAGAAAATAGAAATCAACCCGCCATCCATACTCAACTGTTCACTGGGTCTCGGGATTCTTTCCCCGAGCCCCCTGTGCTTCACAAAAATTGAGGCCCAGTCCAGTACTATTTTAAATTGATTAAATGAATAGGAAATTTGATTTTTAATACAAAAATAAACCCTAGAACTTGTATAAATCATAGAAAATCCATTTTTAGTCCAAATTAGTCCATTCTAGTTCCAAAAATTTTGTAATATTATTACCTATCACCTAGGGTCTCTGTTTTAACATGACAACAGTAAAAAAATCAATCTCACACTTAATCCTATTTTAAACCCATAAAACCATTGAAAATCCATAACTTAAATTCTATAACTCCAAAAATTATGATTCCTGTTCCTAGAATTTTATTTTAATGTGTAGATTATTACTGTGTATTTTATTTATATGTTTGGTGTAATGTTAATTTCTCTATATGCACTTTGCTTGTTTGTATTGTGGCGAGTAGAAGAGCTCGTTGCTGAGGATCCTGGTGAGCAGCAGGTTGAAATAGCTGAGCAGGAGCTCATTGAAGGCAAGTTGTGCCCTTGACCACTTTCTACCCAATAATGTTCTTTAATATCATTTACTCATGCATAGGTTAATTTTGATGGGACCCGATAGGTCACCCTAGATTGTTTATCTCATTACCTTGTTTACCCCTGATTCACTTGGGTAGTTTGCTATTGCTTTACATGGTTTTGGGGATAATCATTTATCATATCTATGTTCCAATTCTTCTATTATTCTATTTATGTTCATGTTCAGATCATTAATGTTAATTGGAACATAGAGCTTAACTTGAGAACCACGTGCCACCACAAGGGTTTAATGGGACGCCCTTGGCTGACTAATTAGGAAAGCTAGTGGAAGACTACCTTACCCGAAAGGGGCAAGGGCAGTAGGGGAGTGGTCAGTGTAGGGAGGTCCTTGGTTGATTTTGCTGCGATGGCGGTCAGACAAGAACCCTGCATTGGAGCTTCCTATAAATTGTAGCGGGTTTTCGGAAGCTAGTGGAACTTTGTAAAGGCCTCGTAGTGTTGCCCTGCCGCGCTTCCTAGGTAGAGGTGTATGGGAAGTCGCGATCCCTTGGCAGATGGGTAACATGACTTGTGGGTAAAGGGTACAACCTCTGCAGAGTGTAAAACTGGTATACTAGCCGAGCTCGCGGTCATGAGCAGCTCAGGACTCTCTGATGTTTAAATTATGGAACTTAAATTCAATTTGTCATTCGCATATGCATGGGTTTGTTATTAATTTTGTTCTATTACTTTACTTATGGTTTGGTATTTACTTACACTTAGTAACTGCTAATAAAATTTTGACCAACTACTTAAAAGCAATGCTCAGCTTTAACCCCTGTCATTGATTAGCCTTACACAACACATGAACTCACACCTTTGTGAGTTTATGTCCACTGGTTCCCCACAACTTGTTGAGCTATGATCATGTGTGAGCTCACCCTTGCTGTCTCACACCCCCCCACAGGAGAAGAGCAGGTGGTTCAGGAGGAGCCACAAGGCGAGGAGTATGATCTGATCTAGGTGGCGTTTCTCAGTTGACATTAGCGCCGACGATCCTTAGTTCGTTTCATCTTTATTATTTTATTTTGTAATAAGTCTTCCACTATGTAATAAATACTCTGATGTGTTATTGACATTTATCTCTATACACTCTATTATTATATATGTTGTCTTCTTGGCGCATGTATGAGATGCACCTGGCTTTGTTCCTTAAAGCCGGGTGTGATAGAAGTGGTATTAGAGGAATGTCGACTATAGGACGAAACCTAGATAGAAATGGACAACCCTTACCTACTTACCTTACTCTGATTCATTCTATACTTACCTTATCTTGATCCTGTCTCACCTTTTGCTGTCATACTCTGATTTCTCTTATCTTTTCTATTCTAAGACAAGATGGATTTCACACTTTGGAATCCTACATTTATGACTTTTCTAAGAGATAGGAGGCCTAAGACAAAAAAAATCAAAACTATTTTCTCTATTTAAAAATGTGGGTTGATTGTTCTGATGATAAATGCCTGATTTGCTTCTTTGATTGATTGAAACATTATAGTTGGGCATCTTAGTATGTACCACCATAAGGTAATGAATGAGCTATGCTAGGTAAAAGATTAATCTTCTTAGCTAATAAATCCCCCAAAGTAACCTGATTTGTAAATACCTGCCTTGTCTATTATTCTCTTACCATGTGTATCTAACTCAGATGGTCAATACCAGGCGGGGTGGTGGAATTGATTTGCCTCCTAATCGTCACACTCGAAGGATATATAGACAACCTCAGCCACAACCTGCAGAGATGAATCCTCCTAATCCTCCACCAGGCGGAGTTGACCCACTAGTTGCTGCTCAGATGGCAGTGATGCAGCAAATGGCGGACACTATGGATGATATGCGTGCTCAGATGCAGCAAGAATGCCAGGAGATGCGTCAGGAAAGAGAAGATATCCGACAGGAGTTGCGCCAGGAGCGAGAGGAGATATGCCAGGAAAGGAGGGCGCAACAACAGCAGCTGCAACAGCAAATGCAACAACAACAGCAACAGCAGCAACAGCAACAAGTACCACTGCCTCCACCACCACCACCCGTTCCACCCCGAGATAAGCATAGGGAGTTCATGAGTCATAAGCCACCTACGTTTGCTAGCTCACCTGATCCACTGGACACGGATGATTGGCTGAAGTCCGTTGAGAAGATGCTGAATATTGCACAATGCACTGACCGGGAGAAGGTTTTATATGCTTCTGGACGTCTGACAGGTCCTGCTGCTGATTGGTGGGATTCATATACTGCTGCCCACGATGCTGCTGATACTATTACCTGGGCAGTGTTTAGTACACAGTTCCAGAATTATCATATACCAGCGGGATTGATGAAGATTAAGAAGAAGGAATTTCTGTCGCTGAAGCAAGGGAGTATGTCAGTCAGTGAGTATCGTGACAAGTTCATCCAGTTATCCAGATATGCCCCTGACGAAGTTGCTGAAGATGAGAGGAAGCAGGAGCATTTTATTGAAGGACTTAATGGACTACTGCAGTATGCTCTAGTGGCACACACATTTCCATCATTTCAGAGGCTGCTTGATAAGGCCCTGGCTATTGAACACAAGCGTGTTCAGCTGGGAGATTTGAAGAGAAAGGCTATATCTCAAGGACAAGGAAGCAGCAGCGTTCGTCCTCGTTACAGTTCACCTCAGGGTACACCAGTTCGCACTGGCGGAGGCCAGCGCCCAGTTCAGCAATCACCCTTGAGGACTCCACCTCCTCGACAGGCTACCCCCACTGGCACCCCGGTGAAGTTTTTAGGACAGAGTCCAGGCACTACTTGTTTCAAGTGTGGGAAGACTGGTCATTATGCAAATGTCTGCACACAGAGGATTGCTACTACTCCAGTTCAGAACAGGCAGCAAACTCCAGGATCTGGCAAGGGATATTCTATTGCCAAGGTTAATCAAGTCAGCGTTGATGCTACTCCGGATGGTGGGGACATCGTGCTTAGTATGTTTTATGTTAATGCAATTCCTGCAACCATATTATTTGATTCTGGTGCTACACATTCATTCATGTCTGCTAGATATGCCAACACAAATGAAATACCACTGCTAAATATGAGAAAACCCATGATAGTAATTACACCTAAAGGGCCTGTTGAGGCGAATCAAATGACACGTAGATTGACATTGACCATTATGGGTAGAGAATTTGGAGCTACTGCTATAATATTAGAGTCAAGCAGTATAGATCTGATCCTTGGTATGTCATGGCTAAGAAAGGCAAAGGCCGTTATAGCATGTGGTAGAGGTACCGTAGAATTCACTACCACAAAAGGAGAAAGATTTCAAGTTAATATTGCAGTAACATCCTCATCCATGCGTGCAATGTTCTTTATGCCTGAGGAGTTTGTTGGTGACAACATCCGGGTGGTTAGAGATTTTCCGGATGTCTTTCCAGAGGAGTTACCAGGGATGCCACCTGATAGAGAAGTTGAGTTTGTTATTGATCTCTTACCTGGAACCGCCCCTATTTCTAAATGGCCATATAGGATGTTCGTAGAAGAGTTGAAGGAACTGAAGAAGCAGTTAACTGAGCTACAAGAGGCTGGGTACATTCGTCCGAGTTCCTCACCTTGGGGAGCACCGGTTTTGTTTGTACAGAAGAAGGATGGATCGCAACGGATGTGTGTGGATTATAGATCTCTCAATGATGTTACTGTGAAGAACAAGTATCCGTTACCCCTTATTGAGGATTTGTTTGATCAAATGAGAGGAGCAAGAGTATTTTCGAAGATTGATCTCCGATCAGGTTACCATCAGATGAGGATTAGACCATCGGATATTCCCAAGACGACATTCTCAACTCGATATGGATTATATGAGTTCACTGTTATGTCATTTGGATTAACCAATGCACCAGCTTATTTTATGAACTTGATGAATAAGGTGTTTATGGAGTATTTGGACAGATTCGTCGTGGTATTCATCGACGATATTCTTATTTATTCTCAGAGTGATAGCGATCATGAGGAACATTTGAGGTTGGTACTGCAGAAGCTACGAGATAACCAGCTATATGCCAAGTTCAGCAAGTGCGAGTTTTGGATTGGCGAGGTGCCATTTCTTGGTCATATTATTTCTAATGGAGGAATATCAGTGGATCTTGCTAAGGTTAAGGAGATAATGGAGTGGAGAGTACCCACTACAGTTATGGAGATTCGGAGTTTCTTGGGATTAGCAGGCTATTATCGGAGATTTATTGAAGGATTTTCTAAGATTGCTAAACCTATGACTTCACTTTTGGAGAAAGGAAGAGAATTTAAGTGGGACGAGAAGTGCCAAGACAGCTTTGACCAATTGAAGAAAAGATTGATGTCGCCACCAGTTTTGGTTATGCCAGACTTACAGAAGGGATTTGATATCTATTGTGATGCATGTGGCCAAGGCTTAGGATGTGTGCTCATGCAAGAAGGACATGTGATCGCCTATGCTTCTCGTTAGTTACGGAGACATGAATTGAACTACCCCACTCATGACTTGGAATTGGCAGCCGTTGTGCATGCGCTTAAGATTTGGAGACATTATATCATGGGGACCAAGTGCCAAGTATACACGGATCATAAGAGTTTGAAGTATATATTCACTCAGAAGGATCTCAATCTTAGGCAACGCCGTTGGTTGGAGCTTATTAAGGATTATGATTTGGAGATTCACTATCACCCGGGCAAGGCAAATTTGGTTGCAGATGCCTTGAGTGGGAAGGAGCATGTTCATTCAGCTATTGTTGCCCAGCTACCCGACGAGATTGTTGAGGATTTCAGGAGACTTAACTTGGGGATAGTTGCTCATACTGAAGGAGTTACTATTGATGTGGAACCTACTTTGGAGCAAGAGATCCGCAAAGGACAAATTGGTGATGCTAAAATAAAAGAGATTAAGGATCTGATTACTGAAGGTCGAGTTCCGGAATTTACCGAAGATGAGCAGGGCACCGTATGGTTCAAGGACAGGATGTGTGTTCCTGATATTGAAAGCCTTCAAGAGACTATATTGAAAGAGGCCCATGATTCAGATTATTCTATTCATCCTAGTAGTACTAAGATGTATCAGGATTTGAAACGGAAGTATTGGTGGTATGGATTGAAAAGAGATGTGGCTGCACATGTGGCTATGTGCGATGTATGTCAAAGAGTTAAGGCTGAACACCAGAGGCCTGCTAAACTATTGCACCCACTGAAGATACCCGAGTGGAAGTGGGAAGAGATTGGTATGGATTTCATTACTGGATTGCCTCGCCCCCAGAAAGGATATGATGCTATATGGGTGATTGTGGATAGATTAACTAAAGTGGCTCACTTTATTCCTGTGAAGACTACTCATAAAGGTTCTCAGCTAGCAGAGTTATATATGGCTCGGATTGTGTGTTTACATGGAGTACCAAAGAAGATCGTGTCTGATCGAGGTTCACAGTTTACCTCAAGATTTTGGAGAAGCTTTCATGAGAATATGAGTACGAAGTTGAATTTTAGTACGGCTTATCACCCTCAGACTGATGGACAGACTGAAAGGACTAATCAAGTATTGGAAGATATGTTGAGAGCATGTGCCCTTCAGCATGGAGGAAGTTGGGATAAAAGTCTACCATATGCTGAGTTCTCATATAACAATAGTTATCAGGCCAGTCTGAAGATGTCACCTTTTGAAGCTTTATATGGGAGGAAGTGCAGGACTCCTCTATATTGGGATCAGACTGGAGAGAGACAGTTCTTTGGGCCTGAACTGATTCAAGAAGCAGAAGAACAAGTTCGTATAATTCGAGAGAATTTGAGGGTGGCTCAAACCAGGCAAAAGAGCTATGCTGATAATAGAAGGAGACCACTGGAATTTGAAGAAGGAGATTATGTGTATCTCAAGGTGTCACCACTTCGTGGAATGAGGAGATTCAAAGTTAAGGGCAAATTGTCCCCGCGCTATATTGGACCATTCTTGATCTTTAAGCGAGTTGGGGAGATGGCATATCAACTCGAGTTACCTGCTAGTCTATCGGATGTGCATAATGTGTTCCACGTGTCTCAGCTCAAGAAGTGTCTCCGTGTCCCTGAGAAACAGTTACCAATGGAAGAGCTCAGTGTTCAAGGTGATTTGACTTACACGGAGTACCCGATCAAGATTTTGGATACTTTGACTCGAGTTACAAGAAATAAGGTGATAAAGATGTACAAAGTCCAATGGAGTCACCACAGAGAAGATGAAGCAACTTGGGAAAGAGAAGAAGAGCTTCGTATAGATTTTCCCCATCTTTTCCCTCGTACTACCTAAATCTCGAGGACGAGATTATTTTTAAGGGGGGTAGGATTTGTAACACCCACTTTGTAAATTGCCAGAAATAATACCAATAGAGAAACAATTTCTCTTTATGTGAGTTTGATCTTTATGCATCATCATATGTGAACACCATGTCCAAAAACAATTAATAAAAAGATATGCTACTAAATCATTGCATCATGTTGAATATTTTATTTGTGTGTGCATTTTTGTGACAATATTATAATAATGTAAAAAGAAATATGTTAAATATCCAGATGGGGATTTAAATCCTAAAATAATCCTAGAATAAAGAAAAGAGAGAAGGAAGAGATTATACAAAATAGAGGAAAATAAATATATGAAAGAATACATTTTGTTCCTACTAATATTTTAATTTAGGTATTTAACTCAGTTATGAAGCTCACAAACAAGTTTGAATTCAAAATGGAGATTTAAAAATGAAATGAAACAGAAAATAAAAAGGAAAAGAGAAGAAACTTAACTGGGCCTCGGAACCCACATTTCGGCCCACCATTTCTTTCCTCTGCGCAAGCCCAGCTCCTGGTGATGGCGCCGACAGGCGGGCCCACGCTGTCATCACCTCCCTTACGCGCGGGGCCAACTGTCAGCCGCTGCCCACTATTTCCTCTCGCGCCCGCTCCTTTCACTCTGTCTGTGACCGTTGGGACCCACTTGTCAGTCCTCTCCCAACTTCAACCGATCGCGCGTCGCTCGCCTACCCGCGCGAGAAGCTCGCCGCTGGGACCGGGCCTGCTCTGAGCGACGGACTCGTTCACGCCGCGCGATCCTCTTGGACGCCCGGATATAAACACGGTCGCGACCCCCTCGTCCTCGCTCGCAAGCCCTTTTCGCCGGAATCCCCATGCCCACTACCGCCATTGTTGCAGATAGATAGCCACCGTCGTCCTTCGTGCTCGGCACCCAATTGGATCCCCGTGTGCGGCCTGAAGGCTTCGCCCGAGTCCCTGGTCTGTTCTGGTGGCGATTACAGGGCAGGAGGGTGACTGGAGCGCGCCCAATCCGTCTCCGCCGTCGCGCATTCGCGGGTCGCCGTGGACCGACCGACTCGACGCCGGACTTTGGGTAAGGACCCGCTCTCCTAGTTCGCCTTCGGCTCAATTTCATTCCGCGCCTAGCATATTAGGGTTTGGCACACTAGTGCCATGGATTTGCTTACGCCGGTGAAGCTCCACCGCGGGGGAAGCCAGCCCCGCCGCCTGGTGTGCTCGAGATAGGAGAAGACACGCCTGCCGTCAGATGTAGAACCTGTGGCTAGGATTAGATCTGGGGGTAATCATCTTGTGCCGTTGGATCGGTTTCCAGCGGATGAGATTAGATCATGACCGATTCGTTCTGAGCCGTTGATCTGTGCGTGTGTGGCTAGGATTAGATAGCGCTTACCTTTTCAGTTTATTTTAATATGTACCGTTGATCGTCGATCTGGCGGTGCTGGGTAACTCGTGCTTCTAGCCATCAGATCTAGATCCGAGGGCCACGAATGGATATCGACTTCATTAAATCCTTACCCTTGATCTTAGATCCAGTGGCCGTGACCGCATACCTCTTCATTTAATGGCGATCTAATCTGGACCGCCAGATCTGGATCGTGCGGCCCTGGATCCCCGATACCCCTTCGACGTGTACATTTATTAAAGAGCCCCTGCAGAAATTAGAAATCAACCCGCCATCCATACTCAACTGTTCACTGGGTCTCGGGATTCTTTCCTCGAGCCCCCTGTGCTTCACAGGAATTGAGGCCCAGTCCAGTACTGTTTTAAATTGATTAAATGAATAGGAAATTGGATTTTTAATACAAAAATGAACCCTAGAACTTGTATAAATCATAGAAAATCCATTTTTAGTCCAAATTAGTCCATTCTAGTTCCAAAAATTTTGTAATATTATTATCTGTCACCTAGGGTCTCTGTTTTAACATGACAACAGTAAGAAAATCAATCTCACACTTAATCCTATTTTAAACCCATAAAACCTTTGAAAATCCATAACTTAAATTCTATAACTCCAAAAATTATGATTCCTGTTCCTAGAATTTTATTTTAATGTGTAGATTATTACTGTGTATTTTATTTATATGTTTGGTGTAATGTTAATTTCTCTATATGCACTGTGCTTGTTTGTATTGCGGCGAGTAGAAGAGCCCGTTGCTGAGGATCCTGGTGAGCAGCAGGTTGAAGTAGCTGAGCAGGAGCTCATTGAAGGCAAGTTGTGCCCTTGACCACTTTCTACCCAATAATGTTCTTTAATATCATTTACTCATGCATAGGTTAATTTTGATGGGACCCGATAGGTCACCCTAGATTGTTTATCTCATTACCTTGTTTACCCCTGATTCACTTGGGTAGTTTGCTATTGCTTTACATGGTTTTGGGGATAATCATTTATCATATCTATGTTCCAATTCTTCTGTTATTCTATTTATGTTCATGTTCAGATCATTAATGTTAATTGGAACATAGAGCTTAACTTGAGAACCACGTGCCACCACAAGGGTTTAATGGGACGCCCTTGGCTGACTAATTAGGAAAGCTAGTGGAAGACTACCTTACCCGAAAGGGGCAAGGGCAGTAGGGGAGTGGTCAGTGTAGGGAGGTCCTTGGTTGATTTTGCTGCGATGGCGGTCAGACAAGAACCCTGCATTGGAGCTTCCTATAAACTGTAGCGGGTTTTCGGAAGCTAGTGGAACTTTGTAAAGGCCTCGTAGTGTTGCCCTGCCGCGCTTCCTAGGTAGAGGTGTATGGGAAGTCGCGATCCCTTGGCAGATGCGTAACATGACTTGTGGGTAAAGGGTACAACCTCTGCAGAGTGTAAAACTGGAATACTAGCCGAGCTCGCTGTCATGAGCAGCTCAGGACTCTCTGATGTTTAAATTATGGAACTTAAATTCAATTTGTCATTCGCATATGCATGGGTTTGTTATTAATTTTGTTCTATTACTTTACTTATGATTTGGTATTTACTTACACTTAGTAACTGCTAATAAAATTTTGACCAACTACATAAAAGCAATGCTCAGCTTTAACCCCTGTCATTGATTAGCCTTACACAACACATGAACTCACACCTTTGTGAGTTTATGTCCACTAGTTCCCCACAACTTGTTGAGCTATGATCATGTGTGAGCTCACCCTTGCTGTCTCACACCCCCCCACAGGAGAAGAGCAGGTGGTTCAGGAGGAGCCACAAGGCGAGGAGTATGATCTGATCTAGGTGGCGTTTCTCAGTTGACATTGGCGCCGACGATCCTTAGTTCGTTTCATCTTTATTATTTTATTTTGTAATAAGTCTTCTGGTATGTAATAAATACTCTGATGTGTTATTGACATTTATCTCTATACACTCTGTTATTATATATGTTGTCTTCTTGGCGCATGTATGAGATGCACCTGGCTTTGTTCCTTAAAGCCGGGTGTGACAACATTACCTATTATAGACCATCATATCTAAACTACACTACTCTTGTTTTTTATCACTTTTGGTAGCTTCACTGTCGGGTGTAGGGGACCATTCATCAGCCAGGTTCATTGAAGGAGGGGCCTGAAAAGGTCCAATTCCCCACCAAGGGCTTCACCCGCTGTTTCAGAAGGTCCGTCTCCCATTCCGACTAGTTCAGTAGGTACGTCAGGGTGCAGTCATGAATACAATTCATGAACTTCATCATGTAGTGTATTACAGTACACCTGCAAGTTGTCCACGGCTGTGCTAAGCTCCTCCACACGGGCTCGAGCTTTGGCTTCCTTGGCCCAAGCAAGTGAACGTGAGTTAACAGCCCAATCGAGTGCTAAATCTTGTTCAGCAAGTTGGTCTTGTAGATGTCGGATGTCAGTTCTTAACTCGTTTATGCGCTGACCATCCTCGACCCACACACTGTTTCTATGACGTAACTCCACACGAAGTTGCTCCACCTGGGCTTCTAGATCACCAATGGGATCATTGCTGCCGCTGCTACTGTCCTCATGCCTTAGAGCTAGTTGACAGCGAGGCACGCCAATCGGTCCGGTGGATTTGCGCGTGGTTTTCCTCGTGCGCGGCGGCATATCTCCATAAGGGGGACAATCTTATTAGTATAGTTTTTAACATGATGCATGCATAATTACAAAATCAACCTTAGTTGATTCACAACCTTCTATACATTGCACTCTACTATCTGGTCTTAAAATTAAGTACTTCAGAAGGTAGTTAGATAAGAAGGAAAGAATTTTTCTTAGATAAGTCTTTGAAAATTCTTTTTGAAAATGCCTCATAACATCTGCAGAGATAGGCTTCGCTCCGATACTAGCTGTGACGGAACCTCTCAAGTCATTAGGCCCACCTATAGTTGTCCTTGTCCATCGGAGCTCGATGTGGATGACTCGGAGCTCGATGTGGAGGGTGACGAAGAGTCGGTCTCGTAGTAGACCACCTTCTTCATCTTCTTCTTGTCACCTCTCCAATGCGACTTGATGGAGGAAGAGGATTCCTCCTTGTATTTGTTGCCAGACTCCCTTGAGAGAGTCGTCCCCGAGCTTGCGGACTTGTCGCTGGTCATAATCTCCCTCTTGGCATGATCTCCTGACATCACTTCGAGTAGTTAGACTCTAATGAAGCACTAGGCTCTGATACCAATTGAAAGTCGCCTAGAGGGGGGGTGAATAGGCGAAACCTGAAATTTATAACTTAAAACACACACTACAAGTCAGGGTTAGCGTTAGAGTTAAATTCAAGTCCGAAAGAGAGGGAAAACAAATCAACTAAGAAATAAGGCGAGTGAACACGGTGATTTGTTTTACCGCGGGTCGGTTCCAAAGATCCTAGTCCCCATTGATGAGGTCACAAAGACTGGGTCTATTCCAACCCTTTCCCTCTCTCAAACGGTCACTTAGACCGAGTGAGCCTTTTTCCTTAATCTCATGGGTCACTAAGACCCCGCAAGGACCACACACTTGGTGTCTCTTACCTATCTTACAAAGCACTTGAGAATAAGAGAAAGAAAAGAAAAAGGCCAAGCCAAGCAACAAGAGCAACAAAAGAACACAAAACACCCTCTCTCAAGTCCCTAATGGAAATGAGTTGATTTGGAGGCTTGGAGAGGATTCAATCTATATGATGTGTCTTGGAGTGGAGTCTTTTGCTCTTGTATTGAATGAGATGTTTGGAATGCTTGGATTGTTATGAATGAGGTGGTTGGGGGGTATTTATAGCCCCCAACCACTTCCATAGCCGTTGGGGAGGCTGCTGGCGATGGGCGCACCAGACAGTCCGGTATGCTACCGGATAGGTACTGTGCACTGTCCGGTGCACCGCCACATCAATCAACTGTTAGGGTTTGGAGCTAACTCAACTGTTGGAGCTTTGTCCTCTTGCGGCATCGGATAGTCCAGTGCCACACCGGATATTCCGGTGCCCTCTGACTTTGCGGCTCTGACGTCTGTGCTGCATTGTTGATCTGTCAGAGTCGACCGTTGCGCGCTGGTAGCCGTTGCTCCGCTGGCACACCGGACAGTCCGATGTATTATAGCGGAGCGCGCCTTCGTTTTCTCGAGAGTGGCTGGTTGACACCTGTACCGTCCTGGTGCACCGGACACTGTCCGGTGGCACACCCAACAGTCTAGTGTGCCATTCTTCAGCACACCCAAGTCCTTTGCTCCGTTTAAAATTGAGTCCGTAACTTGATTCTTTTATTGGTTTGTGTTGAACCTAATGCACCTGTAATACATGAGTTATAGACAAACTAGTTAGTCCATGTGTTTGTGTTATTTATCAACCTCCAAAATTAATTATAGGAAAAGGTTAACCCTATTTCCCTTTTCAAGTTGACTATAGGCTATTCTAAGGTTATAGAAATGTCATTAGAAATAAAATAAAAAGGGTAAAGCCCTAATGAATATTCAAGTGTGTGACTTTGTAAACTTAAATTCATTTAGTGTAATTCCATCTCTGGAATAACTTTAGTAAAAGAAGTAATTTACTAAGATAAACTTAGTTAAAGAATAGTAGATCCCTTAAGCATAGTGATCTACCCTAGAACCGAGAGTTCACATGTATATCTATACTTTCCTAATAAACATGTGTTTGATCTGTTGCATATGTTTGGTGTAATGTTCTTTGTTGTTCCCCAAGTGTGTTGAATGAATGATTGCTTTGCGTAGACAACGAGCAGTCTGTGGTTCCCAAGTGTGTTGCAGGAGACTTCCCTGAGCAGCAACTTGGTGAAGGCAAGTGTCCTCTGACCCATTATCTCCTACTAGTCAGTTGCCCGTGCGTTGCGACGGCTTACAACAATATCCACGTAAACTATCCATCAAAAAAATTTTAAGATTTTTTATTGATTGTCTCCGCTCTCTGTATAATATATTTTTTGATTTGGCTAACTGATGTTATTGTTTATTCCATGCAAATATGTCTTGGTACAACACAGCCAATAAAGTGAGCGATTAGAAAATAGTTCACAACGATTGACTGAATGAACAGAAATTATAAAATGTCATAATTTCATTATACAAAGACCAAATAAGAGAAAGTTTGTGAGATCAAGTTTCTAAACTAAGCCACATGAACTCAAACTTATAAAAAAAATAGATTAAAATATGAAGTGATTGCTAAAGTCAGACATCAATAAAAACTGGATGCGCTCCATATAAATTACGCTACTTCGTAGCAATTACTAACGTTTAAAACCAACAAATAACCTTTCATTTTGCTGTTAGTGTGACAAATCATTGCTGCTCCATCCAATTCAGCCTCAAACACCATGTAGTCCATTGCGCCAATGTGGTCTCAGAAACGACCTAATGCTTGCAAGAGCAAAGAACGTCGTGTCGTGCTTGGGCTGTAGCCTCGGCCTATGGTGCTGGCCCGGCCCGACACGATTATTTTTTATTTTACAAAAAACGTATATACCTATATACAATTTATATTCAATATTAAAAACATCTTAGCATGATGTTCTACTGGTTAGACAGTTTCACCCAGTGTCTCCCGCCCTTCTTCCATTAGGGCATAGGTTCAAACCCCACCTCCTGCACCGTTTTTTAACATTTTACGCTGATTTAATTAAATGGATCGACAGGATAACGGGCTGGCCCGACACAGTTAGCAGGCCGGTATGACGTGCCTGTGCCATAGTTGTAGCCCGCGTGCATCTAGCCCGTGTCGGGCATCGTTACGCTGATTTAATTAAATGGATCGACGGGCTAACAGGCTGGACCGACACAGTTAGCAGGCCGGCATGACGTACCTGTGTCATAGTTGTGGCCCGTGTGCATCTAACCCGTGTCGGGCGTCGTCTGGCATCTATAGACGTGCAGCGGATTAATTTGAAATAGCTGTGAGGGGTTATTTGTAAAAAAATGACGCATGATGACCGTTGAAACTGGTGCTTTAAGTATAGTATAGACTTACATTATAATTTACTGTCTCGCATACCATGATCAACCTAAGGATTGACTAGTATTCTGTTTTCCTATCCATGTTTACCCTTTGGGAATTGGTTATTATGATTAGTACGATGCTACTGCTTTACTTTAATCAATGAATATGATGAGAATATTTATGATACGATGATGTTATTCTGGATAAGATGATGAACTTGTGTTACTCTACGGGGCACGGGTCGTTTCCTGAGTATCTCTCCGTAAGGACCTGTTCGTTGGATGACCACCCAAGAAAACAGTACAACCATGAGGGTGGAATGCGACGTCCTTAGCTAATTAATTAGAGGAACTTGAGGTGCAGTCAGCTTCACCGTCGTGCCGTCAATGGGATCCGAGCACAGTACTTGCTCTGCTGAGGCTAGGTGCCGAGGTTCTTTCGTATTGCTTTTGTTAGTCACCCTTCCTGTGGGGAGAGGTACTGTATTTATCAAACTGCAGAAACCTAATGGGCGGCTATGACCTCTGGGAATCTTTGTAAAGGCTACATAGTGAATCTGTGGCCATTCACCTCGGTAGTGAATATCGAGTATGTACAACCTAGGCTGGGAAGGGATCACGACTCATGGGTAAAGTATGCAACCTCTGCAGAGTGTTAGAAACCGGTATATCAGTCGTGCTCGCAGTTATGAGTAGCCTTGGGAGCTCCTTTGATTAGAATAACTATTGGGGGCCTTCGGCTCCCGAAGCTCCTCAAAAACGTGATTTGACAATATTTTCTGAGTGAAACATGTAAACAGGTATCTTCGGAGTCAGGTTGCGGGTGTACAAGAGCATGGTTAAGACGAAGCTTGACTGGGGTGGAAAGCGATCATGACGAAAGATAGGACGATCATGAAGCTACATGTAGAAAAGCTTCAGCATGACGAAGGAAAAGAGGAACCGACTTAAGGATGAAAAGTCAAGTTAAACCTCGAAGGATTGCCATAAAGTTATTATCAAATGTAAAGGGCATCAATGTAATTTTACATGGGCTGCGTTCCGTGCCTATAAATAGATGAACAGCACTCCCGTACTGTTCACGCTGACCTGGCATACGCTTTTTCACATCACATCTGCATTCTTACTTTCCATCAATCCGAAGCATCTAAGAACAAGTCCCCAACTTTGGCGCCCACCTCCGGTGAACTCGCGCCCATTTTCTGAAGTTTTGAACACCTTCGGCAAGCGTCACCTTCATCATGCCGCCTAAAAAAGCTTCAGCGACAGGGGCTGCCACTCTGCAGCCGTTGGACCCCAATCAAGATGTCGTTTCTCTTAGGGAGGCCCGAAGCCAGAAGAGGAAGGTCACCAGTCCAATGCCTCCGGAGGACGACTTGGATCAAGAAATCCAAAATTTAGAGATGATCAATCAACAGGTCCAACGGAAGAAGGAGAAGATGGCACGTCTAGCTGATCTTCAAAGGCAGATAGACGAAGCCTCTAAAGAGCTTCAACATCTTGCTCAAGATGACCACAACCAAAGGCCCCCGCGCAGAGAGCTTCAACAAGAGGGATTCTACAACGAGGGCGACTAGTATGAAGATTTCCATCACAGAAATTTTGCTTTTGATGATGCTTCCCCCTTGTCAACAGAACTGCAGGCTATTCCTTGGCCACAGTCTTACAAGCCACCCCAGCTCCCCATGTACGACGGTCATTCAGACCCGAAACAATTCTTGATGAGCTATGAGGCAACTATATCTTCGTACAGTGGCAACACGGCGGTCATGGCAAAGTCCTTCGTCATGGCTGTCAGGAGCGTTGCACAAACCTGGTACTCCTCCCTTAGGCTAGGGACAATCACCTCATGGCAAAAGCTGAAGGATATATTGATAACCAGCTTCCAAGGGTTTCAGACGAAGCCAGTAACTGCTCAAGCTTTATTCCAGTGCACCCAGGATCACGAAGAATATCTTTAGGCATATGTCCGAAGGTTCCTACGTCTGAGGGCACAGGCACCAACAGTGCCCAATGAAATTGTCATTGAGGCCATGATCAAGGGGCTTTAGCCAGGACCTGCAGCTCAGTACTTTGCCAGGAAGCCTCCTCAAACTTTGGAGAAGCTGCTCCAGAAGATGGACGAGTATATTCGAGCTGATAATGATTTTCGCCAAAGAAGGGAGGAAGCTTTCAGGTTCTCTAAAATGGCCAGGGACTTCGGAGGAAGATTTTATCCGAGGCACGTCAGGTCAATTCACAATTCTACCCAAAGTGATGACAAAGGCAGTCAACAACAAAGGCCACAGTGCTCCTCGCAAGCTTCGGGGCAACAGCAAAGCTCTTTCCGGCCGCCAGCGCCAAGGGGCAGAGGCAACAGGGGCTTCGGGGGAAGATTTGGAGATCAACCAAGAAAAATTTATTGCCTATTCTGTGGTGAAGGCAAAGGCCATACCACCAGGATGTGCCATGTTACCATCCAGAAGCAAAAGGAGCTAGCAGAGGCTGCAGCGCAACAGAATCAGTCGAAGCAGGTCATGCATACTGCTTCGTACCATTCGCCTTACATTCCAGAATATGTAGGCAATCACCCTGCAGCCTCTGTTGCTTCGGCAAGCCAACCCCAAGCTTCCTGGCAACAGCTTCCACCACCACCACCAATACAACGTGGTCCGCAGCCAGAAGGGAGCCAGCACTCTCACCCCCAGAGGGACCTCAGGGAGGAGTCCGAAGCTCGCACAGTCAATAGCACTGTGCCAGAGTCGAAGCATATTTACTGACAAAATATCCTACCTCGACAGCAGCTTTTCGCATTTAGTTTTACTTTCTTTGTAGTAAAGAACAATTATGGGAAGTTTAAGTGTCTTTTATCGTTTTTTTAAATTCTTGTAACAGTTTAGTTTATCATCATAATGAAAATATATCTTCTCCATAGGCTTGAGTTACTGAAGCACAAGAATTTATGGTGGCACGGAGAACCTTCGAATTATCAAAAACTTGTTCTAAGGAACACACTGTAACTTCTTCGAAGTAGTAAAAAGTCGTTCCTGAAGGAGCACAGTGTAAGTTTTCTGCTCAAAAGTCGTTCCAAAGGGAATGCAGAGCTTACAGCGAAAAATAAACGCTGATTCCACTAAAAGTAAAAGGCGAAGAAGCTCCTAAGGGAGGCTTACAGCGAAAAATAAACGCTGATTCCGCTGAAAGTAAAAGGCGAAGAAGCTCCTAAGGGAGGCTTACAGCGAAAAGTCAGCGCTGAGATAAAAAGATTGTGTGCTCTATTGCAGAGATGTGTGTATCTTCGGCATAAATATCATTTTGCATAGCATAACATCATCACATCATTTTGCATAACATAAGCATCATACATCATATTGCATGCAGAACAGGAAGGGGACACAGTATTGATTTTCGAAGAATGTTTTGGAAAAAGAGAAAATCGTGATAAAGCACAAGACAAATTGAGAAGAAGTATAGCTTCGTCAAAGAGGCAACATAAAACCTTTTTATAGCTTCGAAGAATGTTTTCACGAAGCTTGGATATTCTTCATCAGAGAAGTATGGAAATTCTTGTGATACATAAAAGATTTTCTTCACGAAGCATGAAAAGAAGGGAAGGTGTTTTTTCGCCGAAGGCTCAAAAAGCGGTATGCATACAAAATTTCATGCATCGTAAAGAATTGAACCACAAATAGATTATATATTACATTCAAAGTTACAAAGTTTTACACATGTCATGTTCCAAGTATTTTTACAATAGCACTTAATCTTCCCTAAGAACTACTTCTGCAACTTCGTTTAGTAGCTGATTGACAACTTTGTCCATGATGGCTTCAGCCATTTGTCTAATTTCGTCGTCCCCCTTCGGGGGGGTCCGGAGCTGCCTCAGCAGGTTCTGAGGGAGGAGAGGACACGACTATATTACTATTACAGAACCGCGCACAAAGTTTAAAATCAAAAATCACAACAGAATAAAAACCACTAATTAATACCTATTTGCCCTTCGGGCCCTGTGCTTTTTTCAGCAGCCTCCGCTACCTTCCTAGCATCATGGATGCTTTTTTCGCTTCTCTTAATGATTTCTTGAGCCATTTCTCGGCCGCCATTGTCCCAAATGTCGGTGAAAAATTTTCCACCGACCTGGCTTGCTTCGGCTGAAGGGTCTCTGATATCTTCAGAGGATAAAGCAGCTTCAGACTGTGCCAAAGATTTTACATGCTCGCACCCTTTGTTCTCCAGAATAGTAACAATTCCTCTGGCGCCCGAAAAAGCACAAATATCCCCGCGACTATTCAAGATTTCCTCGAAGGCCTCAGCTTAGTGACTGATCCATTCAATCGAGCCTTCTGGATTCCCTCTTGTGAAATTTTCTTCACTAGAAAATGCGCCGACACTGGCGAAGCTGGATTTTATCTTTTTAACACATTCTATGGATTTATCATAGCACCTTTTCTTCGAAGCATGAAGCTTTTCAACATTTATTTCCAAATGATTTGCCCATTGATCACTTAGTTCTTGTTTTGTTTCTTCAAGAATGCGTTCTTCTTTAGCTCGAGCTAATTGTTTCCGAAGATCTTCGATTTCGCGCTTCTCAGCTTTGGCTTGAGCTTTAGAGCTAGCTTCGTCTTCCTTCATTTTATCCACCAATGTAAGCAGAATTTTGTCCTTTTCTAAGGCTTCGTTTCTTAGCCTGATAATCTCTGTTCGAAGGTTGTTAAGAGCAATAGTGCAGCTCTCGTCTTCAGCATTCTTTTGTGCCCTTAAGGCATTGCTGAGTATTAAGCCCTATTCAAAAGAATGAATGGATTAACATAACAGCAAAAGACTAATTCAAAATTCATAAATTTCAAAATTTACAATCTTTGTACCTTCAGACTATTATATGCAAGGCTATCTGCAAGATCCTCCTTCGTCATGGCGCAAAGGCCAGCTTTAAGCTTTGGGAACCCCATGCTCCTAGCCATCTCTCGGCAGACGGATAATTCTTTATTGTCTGGGAGACAGTATAGGAAGTCATCTTCGTCTGTTCCATTGAACACTACAGCCCCCTTCGGGTACTTCAGTTCTCGGGCATAGTGATTAGCTTCAAAAATCTCTTCTTCAGATAGTTTCTTCCCCGAAGCATGTCGCACAATATAATCATGTATTTTGGAAGATGCTTCGGGGACGCCAGTGTCAATTTCTTCAATCAAAATTGGCTCTGTCATTTTTATTTTTTCGGTTTCCAAAGTTGCCTCTGTCATTTTTCTTTCTTCAGCTTTCAAAGGTTTTACCTTGATGGGCTCTGAGGGCCCAGCTTCAGTTTCAAATTGTTGCTTCAAAGCTTTAGCAACAAAGGCTTCAGTAGACACTTCAGAAGCTTCGACAGTTTTCTTTGGAGTTATGCTCGAAGATTTAATTGTTTCCAAAACATCCAGCACATTAACCATCCTTTTTCTTTTCGGGGTCGCTGCTGGCCCCTTTTGGATTTTTGTTGTTGGACTTAAAATTTCTAATGTTTTTGCTTCTTCAGTCCTCGGTCCTTCTGTTTTCTCTGTTGCTGGTACTTCAGCCATTTCCTCGATTTTTGCCACTGGAGTTGGTTCTCTGGCTTCGGTGGCCGAAGAGGCCTCACCAATAAATTCAGGCACTATGGCCGACTCAATATAACGTGGAGGGTGTGTGAGTACCTTTACCTTTTTCCTCTTCGGTGCCGGCTCGCCAGGAGCAGCTGAAGCAATTTCCTTTGCAGGAGAAGTATTTTTCCTTTTTTGGCCCCGCACCAGGTAATGGTAGTCGGGGTAGATAAACCCAATTGCATCAAATACTCGGTTAAGTCTTTTCTGCTTTCGGCCTCTGAAGGCCGCTGATAGTGCAATATCTTCGGCTTTCGAGTATACCCCAAGCAATTCGTCACTTATGGACTCAATACTCTTCAACCAGTCATCATCTGGTTCAACAAACTTATCTCCGTATTTGAATGTGTATTTTAGTCTAACTAGCCCTCCTTCGTCAGGTTCCTTGACGGTCTCCTTCGGCATTTCCCACTTTTCTACAAGTGGCCAGACTCTGAAGGCAATATGCTCTTGGACCAAATCCCTTGTACCAATAAAAGAGCAGACTACGCCGAAGGCTCTCTGGCATTCTTCGGCTGCTTCATCCATCTCCACCTTCGGCTTTTGGAGGCCGAAGCGTTGCCAGATAGGGCGCATAATGATACCCTTGATATCTTCACGTGATCTCAGGTCATTTTTCACGTAAAACCATTCTGTCATCCAGTCGCCGGGCCACCTCTTTCGAAAGGTTGGCACAGGGCAGCTTGACCCCGACCGAGCGCCGAAGCTGTAGCAGCCAAAGTTGTTGTGATACTGCTCTTTGCCCCAGGGTTTTGTCTCATACAATAGCTCGTGTATGTTGCAGAAACTTTTTGCGTTAGGTTCCAAACCTTGGCTTCTCGCGGCCCACACAAAGATGTTCATCCTTATGATTGCTTCCGGGATAAGTTGGTGAAGGTAGATTTCGAATGTCTTTAGTACTTCCACGACAAAACTACTCAAGGGAAATCGTAGGCCAGCTTTCAAGAAGCTTCGGAATATCACGACCTCATTTTCCTCGGGAGTTGGACAAGTCTTCTCTCCTTCGTCAGCCCTCACAACAGACAAGTCCCAAAAGTATCTCCCTCTCATATTGACAAGATGGTTTTCCTTAATGCTGGACTTACCAAAAACTGCATGGCTTGGTCGCTAGGGTTGATCTTCGGAATCTTCACCACCACTATCCACATCGTAGCTATCACTGTCGCCAGTATCTTCAGATAAACCCTCCAAAATCTCTCTAGTAATCTTCTCCGTATTAGTCTTCGACATTGATTCAAGAAAACACAGGTGCATTTCCTCAGAAAGGCTTAGCTTCGAACCACCAACGACTTTCTTATCCTCAGGCATCTTCGAAAATGCTGACAAAAGACACTCGAAACCGAAGCTTAAAAATCTAAAATCGAGCAAGTGTTGTTGCGTGCAGGCTAAAAAATTTTTTGGGTGAGTAAAAGAGGATGCCAAGAGAGCGTGCCAAATAACTTGCGGTGAGCTCTTATTTATACACCCAGTGTGTCGGAAACTGGAGGGCCCTGTCTGTCAATGACTGCTGCTATTCTAGCAGAAGGAAGGTGTTTTTTCGGACCTTCGGCTCAAAGCCTTCGTCCATGTCGCAATATGAATTTATCATTACAGTAAATTAATATTGCGAGGGGCTACTGTTGGGGGCCTTCGGCTCCCGAAGCTCCTCAAAAACGTGATTTGACAATATTTTCCGAGTGAAACATGTAAACAGGTATCTTCGGAGTCAGGTTGTGGGTGTACAAGAGCATGGTTAAGACGAAGCTTGACTGGGGTGGAAAGCGATCATGACGAAAGATAGGACGATCACGAAGCTACGTGCAGAAAAGCTTCGGCATGACGAAGGAAAAGAGGAACCGACTTAAGGATGAAAAGTCAAGTTAAACCTCGAAGGATTGCCATAAAGTTATTATCAAATATAAAGGGCGTCAATGTAATTTTACATGGGCAGCGTCCCGTGCCTATAAATAGATGAACAGCACTCCCGTACTGTTCACGCTGACCTGGCATACGCTTTTTCACATCACATCTGCATTCTTACTTTCCATCAATCCGAAGCATCTGAGAACAAGTCCCCAACAATAACTTTGGTTACCTTTATGATGATGGTTAATGGTGATGATTATAACTATGGTTTCTGGTATTTCCTCTTGGAGGGAGTACTTTTGGGTAATAACTTAGGTTTATTACTAAAACTTGGCTTTCTACTAATAATAAATATCTGACCAACTTAAAGCTCTGCTTTAAGCTTAACTCCAAATACAACTAGCCCACTTTAGCAAAACGGGACATTTGCTGAGTACGTTGATGTGTACTCACCCTTGCTTTAAAAACCACACAACCCCAGGTTGTCCCCATTGCAATCAGTGCTCAGGAGAAGATGAAGGCAACATGGAGGACTTTCAGGAGTCTTAGGACTTCGATGAGTTCTAGTTGTGTTTAGTGGCAAACCCCCAGTCAGCTGCCTATGAAGGCCTTACCGTACTACGTTTTGTAATCACACTTTGATTTATGTTAACTTAATGACTCTTTCGATGTCTTGGTTATCTTGACGTAATAAAGTAGTATTTACGCTATTATTTTGAGCAATGTGTGATGATGTCCAACTATGTAATCGCTGTGTACATGAGTTTCTAATCTTGGCACATACGTGGTTCGCATTCAGTTTGCCTTCCAAAACCAGGTGTGACAAAATATCTCTGATTCATCATCCATTTTAGATACAAAAACTTCTGATGGAATGAATAAGCATTGAAGACAAAGATCACATAGCTGACCTACTGATCGCAAGTTGAAGCTCAAAGGAGCAACCATGAGAACATTTGATATTGAAAGATCATTTGATATTGCCACCTTGCCAAACCCTTGTACTTTTCCTTTTGAATTATCCCCAAATGTATTCTTCTCTAGATCATTCACATTTTCATCAAGTGAGGTGAACATCCGAGGGTTGCCAGTCATATGTTGAGTGCAACCACTATCAATTACCCAATAACTTCCACCAGTCTTGTAGTTCACCTACATGCACATGGGGATCAAGCTTCAATTTTAGGTACCCTTTCTTTCATAGGGACCATAACTTTCTCATTTAAGGACTTTGCAACCCAAATCTATTTAGGACTACTCTTGTTGGATGGACCTAAAAATGTGACTTTGACCTTTCCACTTGTAACTTTTCTAAGCAAGTAGTGAGCATTGAATGCGAAGGGTCTTGAGTGCTTTGGTAAAGGAGTTGATGGTGTGGCTTTGCAGTTATGAGCAAATTGTCCCTCTTTTCCACACTCATAGCACTTGATAGGATTATGATGTATATTAGCCTTGTTTTGGTTTATTGCTTTCTTTTGCACAAGAGAGTTGTATCCAATACCACTCTTGTTATTTTTCATACTATGTTCATGAGAAGCTCATTTTGGAGGTATTGGCCTTTGTTCAATTTTTGCAAGCTAGTGGCAAGGTGATCTTTCTCTAGCATGAGTTTCTTGGTTTCTTCCCTAAGCTTCTCATTGTCAAGGATCAACTCATTATCAACATCATTGCTCTCAATGAAAATGTTTCCTTTGGTAGTTGCATCTCTCAAATATTTCTTTAATTTCTCATTTTCAAAAGACATGACCTCAAATTTTCAAGAAAATCTTCATGATGACTAGATTCATCTACTATGCTCAAATCATCACATGAGGTTGCTACATCAAGCTTAACAACTGGGTTAATAGCCTCATGTGTGTCAATAGATAAAATCTCATAGGCAATAAGAAGATTATCATGATCAACTTTAATTTTTGTGTAATCTTCTTTTATCTTGACAAGTCTATCATTTAGCTCCCTATTTATTTCATCAAAAACTTTTTACATTTTTCTTTTGCAACTTTAAGGGAGGCCTTGAGCTTATTGCTACTGGATGACATAGCTTTATTTTCTTCCTTCACTTCATCACTAGCTTACACTATTATGTCATATTTCGCAATCATAGATTTATTTTCATTTTTTAGCTTGTCACATTTTGCCTTATATTTTATAATGACTTGAGTGTAGTCCTTAAGCAAACTGGCTAGCTCATCATAGGTAGGGGAAGCATATTCATCAACACTATCAATACCACAATCATTATCACTAGGTTCATCATTTTGTACCTTTCGATCACCTTAGCCATAAGGCATAATTGTGTAGTGGATGAAGGGGATGGTGGTGGTGAAGTGAGATCCACGGCGATGGTGACAACCTTTTCATCATCTTGTTCACTTGATGAAGAGCCACTTGTGGATTCAATATTGGTGAGCCAATCGCCAACAATGTATGCTTTTCCAACCTTTCTCTTGTGGAACCTCTTTTGTTTTACTTCTTTTTTCTTCAATAACTTATTTTCCTTCTTCTCATCTTCATTTTCATCATTTTTCTTACCCTTGAATTTTTTTCTTGGGCTTTGTGGATTGATGTGGAAGATGGCCAAGTTCTCCACAATTGTAGCAATCCATTTCCGAAATGGGCTTTCTCTTGCTGCTAGAGAAAAACTTCTTTCTTGAATAAATTTGATGCCTTCTCGATTTAGCTTTTTCAACATCTTTGTTGTCTTCTTCACCATCAAGGAAATATTGACATCATTAAGATCATCATCAATTGAGGTTTTTCTTCAACTAGAATTTTGGTCTTGCCCTTTCTCTTGGCTTGCTTTGACTGCCATGTCTTTCTTCTTGGAAGAAGAGCCATCTTTGTCAATTTTGTGCATGTACATTTCATGACATTGATCTTTCCCAAAGATCCATTTGATGAAGCACAGTGATAGTGTGACCATACTTCTCAATGGGCAACACACTAAGAATCTTCCTCACTACATTCAACTGTGAGATTTGTGTGAGTCCCAATCCATTTACTTCCTCTACAATAATATTGAGCCGTGAGTACATATCATTTGTATTTTCATAGACAGGAATTTCAAAAGAATTTAACTTTCTCATGGCAATATGATATCTCTCCTAACTCTCACTCTTTGTTCCCACATGTAAAGCACAAATATCCCGACTACAAAGCATGATAATTTTTATGATTTCTCACTCTATTGAAAACATCCTTGCAAAAGCCCCTAAAAGAGTGTTTTTGGCCTTCAAATTTCATTTCTCATAATTGACTTAATTAACCAAGAAATTTGCAACATCTCTAGGTTGGGGAACCCTTTAGTAACAGCTTTGTAGACTTCAATGTCTATAGCCTCTAAATAAGCTTCCATACGAATTTTCCAAAAAGGAAAATTGTCACCATAAAAAACGGGAGGAGGTCTATTCCTAACGGACATCGTTACTCTAGCAGTTAAGCTAAACTAGGAGCACCACAACTTTGATAATCAATTGAAAGGATCACGATGCCCAAGAGGGGGTGAATTGGGCTTCTTTAAATTACTTGCAAAAGATTAAACCCTAACTAAGAGCCCAACTTCACCCAACTACTAGGTTAAATCACAAAAACAAGGAATCAGTAAGCAAACCCTAAGTCATCATGGCAAATACTACAAATGCAAATAAACAAATTAAATTGTTCAAGGTAAATGTAGAATGTAAAGTAAGGGCAAGAAGACTCCTCCATGTTTTTCCTTAGGAATCGAAGAGACGACACTCTCCACTAGTCCTCGTTGGAGCACCCGCACAAGGGTATCGCTCCCCCTTAGTCCTCATAAGGACCAAGTGCTCACTATGAGATGATCCTTTGCCTCTCCAACATGGTAGAACCCTCATGACCATGAACAATCACCGAGTCGGGTCACCCACAAATCCTCTGGGGTGATCACCGAGCTCCAATCGCCACCAAGCAGTCTAGGTGATGACTATCACCAATAGTAATAATCCATAGACTTTCACTTGAGCAAGAGAAGCCTAATGCATGTGGTGTGTGCTCTTGGTTGCTCTCAAGTGCAGTAATGAGGTTCTAACGCAAGATTTTTGTTTGCTAATCACCTCACTAGGCTTTGTGGACTTGCAATGCTCTAGCAATGAATGCTTGTTGGTTGGGGCAGCAAGACAATGAATATGGCTGGTGAAGGGGGTATAAATAGCCCAACCACCCCAAACTAGCCATTATAGTCCTGTTCTGCGCGTGGTCGCACCGGATAGTCCGGTGCGCCCCTACTGCGCTTCCAACACTAGCTATTGCATAGAGGAGCATCAGACACTACCCAGTGACTGTTCAGTGCACATCGGATAGTCCGGTGCCTCTCAAATGTTTGCAACCTCTCTGGGAGCTCTCTGGACTCTCTGGGCTGGTTGTCCAGGGTGCCACCGAATAGTACGGTGACCCAGAGGAGCAACACAACTTTTCTTCCTTGGGGGTTTTTAAAACATTTTCGACTCCAACTTGTGAGAGAGATCCTATGTGACACTTAGCACTAATTTCAAGTGTGTGCATGCACCAACACTACACTAGATATCTCTTGGTCAAATTACTCATCCACAAACCCTCTTTATAGTATGACTAAAGTAAAAATAAAAGTCCTAACTCTATACCAAGTGTCCCATAACTCCTTCGACATTTAGGATATAAAGACCTTAATCTTTTGATTTGCCTTTGTAGCCATTGTGACGGAACCTCTCAAGTCATTAGGCCCACCTACAGTTGTCCTTGTCCATCGGACCTCGGACAACCCTGCAGGTGCACCTGATCCATTGACAAGTTCGGTATCTGATTTCTTTACCTTGCCCAAGAGCGTTTCACCCGTCACGCAGATATTACAACACATCGGAGGAACGAGAATGCGGAAGCAGATACAATAACTTACTTTGTTTTAAAGTAAGAAAGAGTAGTATTATTATAGACCAGAGCGAATATAGGAGTGCTGGAGTAATATTATTACATAACTTTGGGAGGCAAAATCCCCTCCCGATAAACAGTAAAAAGTTTTTCTTAAAGGAGGACACTTCCTCCTGAGGCTTCAGTCTTGATTTTCTTCTTTGGGCACCACCTTAGAACAAAAGCAACAAAAATTTGTTGCTTCCTCACCTAAAACAACATGGGACAAAGCCCTAAGTACGAAGTGTACTTTCGCAAGTCTTACCCGTCAAAATAAAAAGACTCTCAAGGATATGCTGGCCTTTGGGAATCAAGGTATGGCTTATCAATAATCAAAGACTCTGTTTGAAGAAATGCTTACTAATAGTGGATCCTTAAAAGTCCAGTTTTATTAGCAAGTTAAGTCATTACCTGAGTTCTAGAGTTCTTTCTACCCTAGTTCAAGCACTTGACCTATACTAGCCAATTTCTTTTCAACCCTACTTATTCACTGGAATGCTACGTGTAGGTCAGTGACCAAGTCTTCATGTCCGCGAAGTTACGGCGATCCTAATCGATTAATAATCAGCTGAGGATCACCAATCATACGACATATGTAGCACTTAACCCTTGCATATGTCAACTTGCCACCGGGGTTCTTAAGACTAGATCAGGTTCACACCAACCGAGAGCACAGATACACCACCATCCAGCCTCTTGCCACGGAGGGTACACGCTACTCTCGCCATCTCTCCACTCCCATTGCGTGTTATCTTATTCTGGTATTAGTCTGCCCGAGGCAAAGCTTACCCATGATGAGGCATGTGACCAGTTAAAGGGTCCTCGATCATCAAGCCTACATCGACAAGGTCCTTAATCGACTCAGACGGAGACACTACACCGAGACTCTCTTCTCGTGCAAGTCACCCGCCCGGTCTCAGCTTTATCATTTCAAACCCAAAGTTTGGTACCTGGCAGAGGTACATCTTTTCCGATGTTGAACCCATCATGGCCATGATGGATCCACCATCAAGTTTTATTTTTGAAAACATCCCACCCACTTGAAGCATCATCTTTTGTCAAAACAAAAACATTTTGTTTTTCTAGAGCAAAGCTAAGAATAAGAAAAACCTTTTTGTAAAACAGGGGATTAAGGAGAAGTAATCAAGTCCAAGAAAGGAAATGCAGCAACTGGTTTAGCACACAACTCCTATCACCTAATGCATCAAGCAAGTGAGAAAGATTTCAAAATATCAAGGAGGTGGCAAATGCACTAGGGCTTGCCTTGTGTGATAGGTGAGTCAGGCTCTACTCCACAGATGTCAAAATAAAAGCAGTTTCCTGCCTGAGGTTCTTCAGGTGGTGGTGGTGTAGTCCTCGCTTCTTCAACTTCTATCTCTTCCTCGTTTTCTACATATAGCCATATATAATCATGAATGCTCATGAAAATGTAAAGATAATAAAAGTATATCATCTTAGGTCTTGAATATAATTTTCCTTCACGGATCTCCGGGAAACTAGGGTTTTTGGAGTCTATAGTGAAGTTCATAGGGCAGGAGACTAGGGTTTTGGGTTCTAGGTACCAAACATGGTCCAAATCATACCAAACTTTACCCAAGGCTTCTAAATAACATTAAAAGCATATCTAAAAAGTTTGGTGATTTTTGGGATTATTAATTAATTTCTAAAATTCTAGAGATATGGGTTTTGGCTATTTTAAATACTCCATAATTCCTTATTTGGAAAAAAAATCCTAAAACTATTTTTGTCAAATACTATAGAAAATCAGGAGCCTAGCAAAACTGGTCTAGTATTTTTAGTATTTTCTATAATTTTCTAGGGATTCTCTATGTCTAGAAGAAAAAGAAAAAGAGAAAATTTGAATAGTAACGGCCTCAATCTAAGCCCGAGCTGGCCCAAGACAGGCGAAACGCGCCCGCGCGCGCGCCCGCGGTGGACAGTTTGCACAGAGACCCCTGGCGTTTTAAACAACTAGAAAAGGGGTCGCGGCACTATTTATATGTTTCACTGATGTTTACGGAAAACCCCTTCTATTTCTGTGTCTTCGCAGTGCCAAGTCCACGATGGTGGACGGCGACGACACACCTCCGGTGAACTCGTACTGGCCGGAGAACGCAACGGCTAGTCTTCTCCTTTGCTTTTCAATTAATTCAACCCTCCCCAACACTAATCCCTCAACTAATTTCACTGATCCGGACCGGAGCACGACTGCTCACGACGACGGCGGAAACCGAGGATAATCCAAGGTGTTCTAGGCAATTTAAGGTGGTCTAGTTTAATCGAATGGGTCGGTGAGCTTTAGGGGACATGAGGAAAGCTAAAACACAAATTAAGGAAGCTTGAACTAACCTGCAGAAGGGTGGCCACGGCGAGGTGTTCACGCGGCGGTATTATGGCTGATTTGGGGGAAATCTGAAATTGGCGAGCTCTAGTGAGCAATTGGAGGCACGGCTTGGTGGCTTGGGTGCTTGACTACCTTACAGCCCTGACGGCACACTCAATTTAAAGGCTCCGGGGGCGGTGGCGCGTGAATTTGGGTTGGGGCGGTGGCGGTCAGAGAAGAAAGAGGTCACTGGCGCAAACGATTCGTGGAGGATACCGTGGCGGGCTCACCGGTGATGGACAGGCTTGTAATACCGATTCAAAGTGACGTGTTAACCCTCCACGACACATGGTCTGGCCGGATAATGGTGAACTCCGGTGATGCCAACACGATCGACCGTGGCGGGACACGATGGCCGGAGGGAACAGGAGCTCAAGTTCATCCATATGATGATATTTACCACCCTGAGCCACATTAGGTACATTACTGAGCCTGAATCGCAACGGCGACAAGGAACCAAGCGCGAGATCACCGATGGTGGGATGAGCTAAATCGATCTGATCTGAATACTGTACCATTGAATACCTGGTTCAGAGCACCTGCCAGACAGATTTGTGGTGCCTAGATCTTGAATTTTTGCATAAGAACTTGCTAATCCGTTTGTAGCAAACTTGTAGCCCTATGATCCAGCTACAAATCGACTTTGGTAACTACTCTCAATCGAGCAATATTCTAATTTGGCCCCAAAGTTCGGCCAGTGGCACTGGTGGCCATGTTTCAGTTTTAAAATTGACAAACAACCCAACTTTGAGCCGATGTTTCTCCATTTTTTTTGTATAACACAATGCTTAATCTCTTAAGCAAACTTGCACTCCTATAATAGCTCTAGATTTTTTATGTGTTGACCCTAGGAAAAATCTTTGTATTTTTGAATCTACAGGACTCCAAAGTCAGCCTTCTTCAATGATTTTCAGACTTAGCCATACATGAGCATTAGAGTGGCCTTTTTACAATTAGGCCCAAATCTCATGGTTTCATTTGCAAGTCTTCAAACATGTTAACCATATGACTTGAGGTACCCTAATTCCATGGTTTTTGCACTTAGGTCCAAAAGTGTGCATATTTTTACAGATAACCCCCTAGGGTTTTAGCCCAGGGTTTTCTAGGGTTCTATTTAGGGTTTTTGGTACTTCTAGGGTTTGGATGCCACTTAAGTCTATTAATGGTGACATTTTATGGTCATTACTAATAAATTTTGAAGTTTTCTCTTATTTAGGCTTTGTTTACTCTTCTGAGCCCAGTTTAGGGTCAAGTACCCTACTCTAGGGTTTTACTCATGACCAGCCCCATCAACACAACTTGTTTGAAATTTTTGCCTAGTGAATGCATTCTAAGTGTAACAAGCACATGATACGCTAATGCTCATGATGTTATGCTTAAGTTTTAGTTGTAGTAACACAAGGGGTGTTACATCCTCCCCCCCATAAAAGAATCTCATCCCGAGATTTAAAAGTCCTAGGGCAAGTAATGGAAAAGGAAACGCGACATAACTTTTTTCCTTATTTTTGGTACAAGGCAGGGGTGGTATGGGGTTTATTCCTTTATTACAACAAGTGTACATATCTTATAATTTACATGAAGCTAAAAAGCCTAGGAAATTCTTATCTAAAAAGTATTGAGTTTCCCTAATAGCTTCATCTTCCGTGTGTTGGTTCCACTGTATCTTGTAAAACTTGAGAGTTCTCCTTTGGGTAATCCTGTCCTTTTGATCCAAGACTCGAATAGGATGTTCGGAATATGTCATGTCTTGTTCTAAGGCCACATCTGTTACTTCAACAGTTCGATCTAGAACCCGAAGACACTTCTTCAATTGAGATACGTGGAACACATTGTGCATCACAGACAATGTTTCGGGTAACTAGAGTCGGTATGCTACTGGTCCACATTGTTCAAGAACAGGGAAACGACCAATGTATCGGGGTGCAAGCTTCCCTTTTACTCCGAAACGTGATACATCCTTCATTGGTGAGACTTTTAGGTAGACACAATCTTCAACTTGAAAGTACAAGGGCTTGTGTCGCTTGTCTGCATAACTCTTTTGTCGAGCTTGGGCTTCTTTCAAATTATGTATTATTCATCGAACTTTTTCTTCCATTTCCTTTACTATCAGGCCTGAAAAACCATCTTTCTCCTGGTTTAGACCAGTTTAACGGAGTACGACACCGTCGTCCATACAAAGCTTCAAAAGGTGCCATCTTGATGCTTTCTTGATAGCTATTATTGTATGAGAACTTCGCCAATGGTAAGCAATCATCCCATTTCTGTGGAGATTCCAAAACACATGCTCGCAACATATCTTCAAGTATTTGATTTACTCTCTCAGTTTGCCCACTGGTTTGAGGATGATAGGCCGAACTGTGGAGCAACTTAGTACCCAAGGATTTGTGAAGTTCTTCCCAGAATTTGGATACAAATTGAGGTCCACAATCCGACACTATTTTCTTCGGAACACCATGCAAACTGAGGATGCGAGCAATATACAACTGGGCATAAGTGAGGATTGGGTAATATGTCTTGACTGGCAGAAAATGAGCAATTTTCGTAAGCCGATCAATTATAACCCAAATAGAATCATACCATTTTGCTGTCGTGGGCAATCCCACAATAAAGTCCATGCTTATATCCTCCCATTTCCATGTTGGGATAGGTAACGACTGCAATGGATCAGCATTTTTCATATGTATGGCTTTGACACGTCTACAAGTGTCGCATCTCGCCACATAGCGTGCAATTTCAATCTTCATCTTCGTCCACCAATAATGCTGCTTTAGATCATGATACATCCTAGTGCTTCCAGGATGAATAGAATAGCGACTAAGATGCGCTTCATCGAAAATTTGCTGGCGGATCTCATCATTCTTGGGCACAACTATGCGGTTGTTAAACCATACAACGCCTTGGTTGTCTTCTGTAAAACAGTTTGCCTTTCCAGCCTTTATTTTCTCATGAATGTGTTTCATACCCTCATCATTCCTTTGTGCATCAATTATTCTTTACAGAAGAACCGACTCAAGCTTCAAGTGATTTGAAGTTCCATGTTGAATCATCCGTAGGTTCAACTTTTCCATTTCTTGGCATAGTGTAATGTTAGGAGTCTTCATCGTAAGACAGTGACAGGAAGCCTTGCGACTTAGTGCATCTGCCACTACATTAGCTTTGCCTGGGTGATAGTGAATCTCCAATTCATAATCCTTAATTAGCTCGAGCCATCGCCTCTACCTCCTATTCAGCTCTGACTGGGTAAAGATGTACTTCAAGCTTTTAAGATCTGTATAGATATGACAGATATTCCCTAGCAGATAATGACGCCATATTTTCAGGGCATGAACCACAGCAGCTAATTCCAGGTCATGAGTTGGATAATGTTCCTCATGCCAGCGCAACTGTCTTGAAGCGTATGCTACAACTCGGCCTTCTTGCATCAAGACACAACCTAAACCACTGCCTGATGCGTCACAATACACATCAAATGGCTTTTCATTGTTCGGTTGAGCTAATACCGGAGCAGTGGTTAATAACACTTTTAGCTGCTCGAAGGCTTCATTACATCTTGAAGACCAATTAAATTTAGTATCGTTCTTTAATAAACTTGTGATTGGCTTCACAAGCTTGGAAAAATCTGGAATAAATCGGCGGTAATAACCAACCAGTCCAAGGAAACTTTGGACTTGATGTACAGTGGTTGGGGGTTTCCACTCCAAAATATCCTTGACTTTGCTGGGATCAACCGCAATCCCTTTGGTAGAAAATACGTGTCCCAAAAATTGGATCTCCTCCAGCCAAAACGCGCATTTACTAAATTTAGCATATAACTGATGCTCCCTTAGGCGCGTTAATACGATCTGCAAATGCTGAGCATGCTCCTCTTCATTCTTGGAATATATCAAGATATCATCAATGAATACCACCACGAATTTATCCAACTCGGGCATGAATACCGAGTTCATAAGATATGTGAAGTGGGCAGGAGCATTTGTTAATCCGAAAGACATAACCAGATATTCAAACAATCCATACTGCATAGTGAATGCGGTCTTGGGTATATCTTCGGGTCAGATACGGATCTGATGGTAACCCGACCTGAGGTCAATCTTGGAAAATACCCTAGCTCCGGTTAGCTGATCAAACAAGATATCAATCCGGGGAAGAGGATACTTATTCTTGACTGTGACCTCATTAAGGGGTCTATAATCCACGCACATCCGAAGCGTTTGGTCCTTCTTCTTGACAAAGATGGCTGGACAACCCCAAGGTGATGAGCTTGGTCGGATGAATCCCTTTTCTAGTAGATCTTGTAATTGTGCCTTGAGCTCTGCCAACTCATTTGGGGGCATTCGGTACGACCTTCTAGAAATGGGAGCCATATCGGGCTTCAATTCAATCACAAATTCTACATCTCTCTCTAGAGGCAATCGAGGCAGATCTTCCGGAAAGACATCCAGGAATTCACATACTATCGGAATATCTTGGATTTCCGGTATGATGGCTACATAAACTCTGCCAAATGGTTTAGCTGGAATTGCTACAGGAATGGACAAGAGAACCTCTTCTTGGCCATAGCTCAACCTGATGGTTCTCAGATCAGTATTGAGGATAGCTTTGTGTTGAGCTAACCAATTCATGCCCAGAATTACATCTATATCTTGGCCTTTCAGAACAATCATATTTTTTGGAAAGTCCCGTTCAGCCAATGTTACGGGCACATGGAAAGCCATTTCTTTACTGAATATTTGTCCCCCAGGCGAATGAATAACGAACTCTTCCCTTGATTCAATCACTATAGGAAAATGCTATATTTCCGACGGCCACCACTATTTCTGACGGTTCCTAGGGTACCGTCGGAAATAGTGCTATTTCCGACGGCCCACGGCCAGCCGTCGGAAATAAGGCTATTTCCGATGGCTCACCAGCCCCCCCGTCGGAAATAGCGCTATTTCTGACGGTACCCAAGGAACCGTCAGAAATAGTGGAGGCCCCCTAACGGCCGTTACCCCGCGCGGCCCCCCGGCCGCACACACACCCAACGCACACACGCACACACGTTCTACACCCCGCGCCGCCGCCGCCAGGACCCGACGCCACCTTCGCCGGCCACCTGCGCCGGACCTTCGCCGGCCACCTGCGCCGGACCTGCCCGGACCGCCGGATGCCGCTGGATGTGCCCCGACGCCCCGACGCCCCTCTAGCCGCCCGCACAGCGCGCCGACGCCCGCACAGCGCGCCGCCGCCCCGACGCCCGCACATCTGCCTCGACACCCGCACACCTGCCCCGACGCCCGCACAGCGCGCCGCCGCCGCCGCCCCTCGAGCCGCCCGCGCCCGGCTTTGCCCGCCACCGCCGCCCGGGGCTCGCCAGAGCCGCCGCCGTCCGGGTAATGGCATCACTGTCGTTTAGTTTTCACTTATGTAAATAGTTTTTTTAATATAATTAGATTATAGTCGTTCGAATATTTGATGTGACATGGAACCAAAATACCCGTGCAGTGCACATTGGCACGCTGCATCGAGCCGAGCCGGCCCGGCCCGGACTGCGTGCTGCATGGCTCCAACGAAAATAGAATAGAACCACTGCTAGCTAGGTCGACAACTGGCGCCAACATGCTTGGCCATCATGGCAGACACGTAGGCAAGCTAGACGCAGTGGCGGCCTGTGACTCTCACCATCTCCATCTACCATTAGTTTAAAGAAAAAATGGAGCAAAAGGCAGTACTGGTTGTGCGCCTGTGCTAGTGCTTCTCTGGTAGCGATAGCAACTGGCAGGCGTGGAATGGGAATCAGCTGTGCTGTGCGCTGTGCCGCTGGCTGTGGACATGCCAGGAAGTTGAAGCACATGGTGTAGTGGAGTACGTAGTAGTACAGCATTTACTGGATGTTGTGCTGTGGACATGGTATGTACACGACGTACGACTAATCCAATAAACGCTTAGCTTATCCAGTTGGAAGCAATGCTCGTTTAGAGAGGTGAGTTGACAGTAGTTAACGCATCGACTTTCATCTCTATTCCAAATCCCAGGTAACCAGTAGAGCCTATAGGCGATACTTAACTAAAATAGGTCTAAACTTATGCGTCACCCGTTTCGGTCCAACACATTGCTTAATAAAGTAGTGTGTTGTACCGAAATTGTCCCTTTTTGGACAGCCTTAGAGTGAACGACATATCAAATAGGATTTATGATGAGTCAATGAGTTTGAGTGAGATTTCGACAGCATAACCCTCTTGTTCTCCATTGCACCATTACGGGCGTGCAATGGAGAACAACGGGGTTATGCTGCCGAAATTTCGTTCAAACTCATCGACTTATCATAAATCTGTGATATGTCGTTCACTCTTAGGTGGGTTTAGGACCTATCCTTTCCTATAATTGTAGGACCACCGGCTGATAATATATCTAGAAATTAATGAACTTGTCTTGATCTTTAATTAGTCGAACGATGGGTGATAGTCATCGCTGGATGTATGAAGGCTGGCGAAAAAATGATCCTTCGCTTGAGTGGATACAGAAAATCGAAGATTTTATCAATCGTGTTTTTTCTTCGTCAAGAAATGGTCGAGTGTGGTGCCCATGCAGTGTTTGCAAAAATTATCAACGCCAAACCAAGAAAGAGATGTCTGGTCATCTTTGCAAAAATGGCTACGTGCCAAATTATGAAGTTTGGGCGCATCATGGTGAGGAGCTTCCCCGTGGATATGCTCCAGAAGGTCAAGACGATTTTGACCCGGATTTACACCGAATGGAGGAGATGGTTCAGGATTTAAGAGAGGATCCCGATTTAGTGTTTCTAGATAATCCTGAGGATCCTCAACCGCCAGAAGTTAAAAAATTCTTTGAACTTCTCAAGGCAGCAGAAGAGTCATTGCACGAACACACGAGAGTAACCATTCTTGCTTTTGTGACGCGACTTATGGCTATCAAGTCTAAGTTCGCATTCTCCATCAACTGCTTAAATGAACTTTTGAATTTGATCAGCGACGTATTACCACCAAATCACAAAATGCCCAAAGACGTGTATCAGTCAAGAAAGTTACTCTCTGGCTTAGGTATGGAGTATCAAAAAATTGATGTTTGTCCAGATAACTGTATGCTTTTCTGGAACGAAAATGAAAAATTAGACAAATGTTTGAGGTGCAACAAATCAAGGTTCGTTGAGGTCGTAAATGAAGATGGAGAAAAATTGACAACAGAAGTAGCAAAGAAGCAACTTCGTTACATGCCTCTCACGCCTCGTGTAAAACGGTTGTTTCTCTCAAAAAACACTGCTAAGCAGATGAGATGGCACAAAGAACACGAACGCGAGAACCCTCAAGTTATGATGCACCCATCTGATAGTGATGCGTGGAAGGCGCTTGATGATTTTGATTCGGATTTTGCTAGTGAAGCTAGAAATATTCGAATCGGGTTGGCGACGGACGGGTTCTCACCTTTCAATATGACCGCATCGTCGTATTCTTGTTGGCCTGTATTTGCAGTTCCATACAATCTTCCACCTAACCTTTGCATGAAATACGATTACATGTTTCTGTGTCTAATCATTCCTGGACCAGAACACCCTGAAAAACATCTCAATGTAATGTTGGAACCTTAAGTCGATGAGTTGAAAAAATTGTGGGAAGGAGTCGAAGCTTACGATTGCTACAAGAAAGAGAGATTCAATCTTCGAGTTGCGTACTTGTGGTCGATTCATGATTTCATGGCCTACGGTATTTTTGCTGGATGGAGTTGTCATGGAAAGTTGACATGTGCAATATGTGGTAAGGATACAGATTGTTTTCGTCTTGAGTTTGGTGGGAAGATCTGTTACTTTGATTGCCACAGATGTTTCTTGCCTCTCGATCACCCGTTCAGATTTGAGCCAAATCAATTCAGAAAAGACACCATTGTTACCAAAGGCCCACCGAAGCGTTTGAGTGGCGCAGAGATTCATGCTGCGCTCGATAATTTGAAACCAGACGGTACTGGTTACGTGGGATTTGGAATAGAACATAATTGGACACATAAATGTTCTTTGTGGGAACTCCCTTATGCGGAGGCCTTGATTCTGATGCACAACATTGTTGTCATGCACCAAGAGCGGAATGTTTAGTACATGTATGGATTTTCCCGATAAAACCAAAGAAAATATAAAGGCCAGAAAAGATTTAGAGAAAATTCGTAACCGACCAAGCCTGGTCTTGCTTCAGAGTGGTGCTAAGCCACGTGCGTCATTTTGTCTAAAATCTAGGCAAAAGAAAGAGGTGATGGTGTGGTTGAAAAACTTAAAATTTCCAGATGGGTATGCCGCGGGATTCAGAAGGTCCGTGAATTTGAGGACAGGAAAAATGAATGGATTGAAGAGTCATGATTATCACATTATTATGGAAAGATTACTTCCTGTAATGTTTCGGGGTTACTTGAATAATGATGTGTGGATGGCGTTAGCTGAGTTAAGCTACTTCTATAGACAACTTTGTGCTAAAGAAATTAAAAAAGATGTGATGGAGAAATTAGAGAAGGAGATTCTGGTCCTTATTTGCAAATTGGAAAAAATATTTCCCCCTAGATTCTTCAATCCGATGCAACATCTACTTGTACACCTTCCATATGAAGCTAAGATTGGGGGTCCTGTGCAGTATAGATGGATGTATCACATAGAAAGGGCACTTAAGAAGCTTAGTGCAATGGTTGGCAACAAGGGAAGAGTTGAATGGTGTATTGCTGAAGAATTTAAATATAAAGAGATATCAGCCTTCACGAGTGTATACTTTGCAGAAGAACACAATGTAAATGCACCTACATTAAGGTATAATGTTTTTCAAGCTGGTCGATGCAGTAAACTCAAAATTTTGTCATTCGAGGGAAAGACAGTTGGAGCATCAACTGAATATCACATTGGACGTGAAGAAAAGTTGGATGCATTACTCTACATGTATGAAAACATGGAAGAGATGACTCCATACTTCAAGTAAGCATAGATTTTCAAAATTGAAGAGCAACATGTGCTCATTACTCCTCGTAACTCTTTTATTTACTTTTTTTCAACAGAGAGTACGAACGACAGAATAAGGGTAAACTGTCGACGAGGCTGTATGAAATCATGCTTCGCGAAGGAAAAGAAGGCACTCCCAATTTCATTAATTGGTTTCGAGTTCATGTAAATATCACATCCGTTTTCTTATGTGTTCATAGTTTATCTTTTTAATAGTTCCTCCTATTGATCTATATTCGTAACTGACAGTGCGAAAAAACTTCCAATGTTGACGAGGACTTACGTCAGATGTCACGTGCACTTGTCAAAGTCAAAAGCTATGGTCGTTATGATGTCAAGGGATATCGTTTTCGTTCAACCAAATTTGAATGTACTCGACCTTTAGCTGCGACAACAAATACTGGTGTGGTATGTTGGCCTTTTGATGAGCAAGGAAGGGAGATGAATTATTATGGAACTATCAAAGATATATTGGAATTCGACTTTGCTGGGGGAAAAAATCTGAAAGTTATGTTCTTCAAATGTGATTGGATCGATCCTAAACATGGGATACGACAAAACCAATTTGGTATGGTAGAAGTCAAACACGAGCGTATAATGACTCGTGGTTGTAGTAAATTTGTTCTTGGTTTTCAAGTGGACCAAGTGTATTATATGTCATATCCCTGTATCGATCTTAAAGACTGGTGGGTAGTGTACAACGTAAATCCCCGTGAAAGATTATATTTAAAGGGTGATACAAGTTATCGACAAAATGAGGTGGAAGCTGATGTTGAAGAAATTTATCAAGAAATTGAAGTTCCACCCGTTTTTAATATAAAAACAACAATGGAGCCAGGTTCAGTAGCGGGCGATCTTAATGATGCAATAGTTCCTCCAAAAAGGAAACGAAAGTCGAAGAAGAAAAAGACGCCCGAGAGAAAGTCGACGCGCTTGAGAAGACAACAAATTAATCCTGATTTCGAATATGATTAAGAAGTAAATATTTATTTTGATGAATTAAAATTTAATTTATTGTTATACTATGTTGTTATCTCTTTATTGTTATACTAATATAATTTTCAATATGCAGGATGGCGGCTCGAAAGTTGAAGAATTTTGTGAAGGGCATGACGAAGGGCTCGTCTTCTTCTTCAGGAAGAAGCAAAGCACAGGAGTGTCTGTTCCAGGGTACCGAGTCGCTCTCGAGCAGCAGACGACAGGCTTTGATGGAACATCTTCCACCTGATATGCAGGGACAGGTGTGATTACTCTAAATTATTATTTTATTTCAATATAGTAATGTTTATATGAATCTAATGATTAAAGTGTTTCATGTGCAGGATGTTAATGAGACTCGAGAGGAGGAGGCGAGGGGTGAGGATGCGGCCGATTACGATGCGGCCGATGCAGACTATGAGCAAGAAGATGATGCTGGAGGTGGAGCTGCAGATGGGTGGTCTTCCGATGGTGGTCAGTTTGAGAGTGGAGGGTCAGCAGACGGATGGGACTCATGGCCTAGTGATGCTGGAGCTTCTAGTGGTGGAGGGTCTTCTCGGGCACGGAAGTCGAGGAAAACACATTGGGTGCCTCCTCCTAAAGTTCCTGCTCGTGAGGAGGATAAGATTCTGATTGTACCGTGTGGCGACGAGTGAGTTGATTCTAATCTTAAATATTTGTCCATACATTATATGAAATTTGTTAATGCTTCTTTTGTACAATGTGGTTGCAGGTCTTGGATTGATGCATCTTTTCAAGGTCAAGGACGTCGCACACAGGTGAATAAAGTTTTGGGAAGTATATGCAAATATCTCTGGCCTGGTGTAGTGATGGAGAAAGGCATTGAGGTGCCCTGTATGTCTTGGGATCAGTACGGGCTCGCGTTCAATGCGGAACATAGGAATGCCCAAGGTGCTGTGTGGCATGCGTTCTGGGTATGTTCTCTAGCCAAACTTGAATTGATTCAACAATACAATGTGCTAAAAATCTTGTTTCTTGTTTTTTCAGAAACGTTACAGGTTGCCTGAAGATGGAAGTATGAACGATCGTGCACGGATCATTTTTAACAAGAGCACGACTACCTTGGTTAGGGATCAGATGTATTATGCTCGGATCCAGGTCACTTCTAATTACATATTAAGGCAGGAAGGACGTCGGCCACGTTCCAAAAGTGAGGCATCAAACAAATACTTAACCGAAGAAGAATATCTTGAGGTAAATTGTTTTTATCCTAATTCATGTCCAAGTGTTAGTACTAACAATACATTGGATCGAAATAAAGTTTTCAGACTCGGTGCCATGGATGGCATCAAATGAGGCTGGTTGGCAGGCTGTATGCAAATATTGGGCAACCGATGGATTTAAAGGTGTTTCATTGAGAAACAGCTCAAATCGTGGGCATGATGTTCACCACAGATATGGTGGTGATGGCCACGTTCGTTTGGCAAAGCGCATGGTAAGTGTAATTTATGGTCGTGCATATCATGAATCTTCTGTGTGTTTTATGTTATATTCTTTTGCCTGTAGGAAGCTAGTTCTGGTGTTACGTCGAGTGATGTTCAGGTTTACCTTAGAGGTCACAGGGGGTCGGATCCTACAAATCTAGAACAGTTGTGTTCTCAGTCAGCTGCTGAGCGTGTGGTGAGACTTTCGCAACTAGTTACAATGCACTTCTATTCTAAGAGTCGAGAAAAATATAACTGCATTGTTTATTATTTGTTAGGCCTCATATGGTGCTTCCATGATGTCGGAGCATGGCCAAGACTATGATTGGATGAATCAGCCTATCGATCCTCAGGTTGTGTATGCTAGTGGAGGCGGAAAACCTCATGGACAGTGAGTTTGCTATTATTAATTCGTCGATTTGATCTTTTCTAACATGATGTGTTGTGTGTTTAACTTCTTTCTATTTTTTTGTAGTTACCCCATGTTTGGTAGTGTTATCGACTCGACTCAGGTGAGGCCTGAAAGGTATCGCCCATCGAGGTCGTCTAGCCATGGTCCTCGCTCTAGTACCCAAGGAAACGCCAAGCTGATCCGGGTGCAGGAAGCTTTGAGGTGGCAGGAGGAGTATAACAAGCAACAACAAGAGTACTGGGCTGCTCAATTTGCACGACAGCAGGAGATGATGCAGGTAATTAGATCCTCGTGAGCCTCTACTATAATTGGAGCACATATTTTCTAATATATCCTCGTAACATAGCTTTCAATTTCTTTCAGCAAATAGCACTAGGGCAACTTCCAGATTTTTCAGCGATGACTATGCCACCTCCGCCACCTATCCCGCAGTTTGTACCGACTCCACAATTTAGTTGGCCCACACCTGCACCTTAGGTTATATTACTTGACTTTTTCTTTTGATGTTGCATAACAAGAATTTAACTACTAACACATTTTTTTGAATGTTGTAGGTCCCTCCAGGAAACTTGCTAACTCTGGGAAATGAGGACTCTGAAGATGCGGTCGCTTCTTTTGTGGACGGTCTTCTAAACAGCGGAGGAGCTAGCGGATCAAATCAACCCCCTCCATTTGATCAACCTCCTCCATTTGAGTAGCCTGTCTCCTTGTGTTTTTCTCGTACTATGGACTTGTGAACTTGTGGTATTGTGAACTTGTGCTATTGTGAACATGTGAACTTGTGAACTTGTGGACATGTGAACTTGTGAACTTGTGCTTTAATTTGTGGACGCGTGAACTTTTTGTCAATTTAATTGTGTGTTTCATGTGAAACGATGAATTATGGATATTTGTGGTATTGTATGTGATTCTGGATGAATTATTGGAAACTGGATATTGTATGAGATTGAATTTGTGTGGTTGTTTGTAAAACAAAAAGCAGGAAAATTCTGTTTCTCTGTTTTCTAATTACTTCCGACGACCACTTATTTCCGACGGCGTGACAGCATCAGGCGCCGGCGGCCAGCCGTCTGCGGGGCCCACCTCGCTTAATTTCCGACGGCCCCACCCTGGCCGTCGGAAATAAACTTACTTTCGACGGCCCCTTCGGAAGCGCGGGTACTTCCGACTGGGTATCCCCTACGGCGTTACTTCCGACGGGACCCGCCTTAAGCCGTCGGAAGTAACTACTTCCGACGGTTCAGGACTTATTTCCGACGGTTTAGGCCGTCGGAAACTGGGCGTTTTCCTGTAGTGAATGCATGGAATGCAGTATTTCTCCACAAACTTCTTACTTATGAATGTATGTGAAGCACCAGAATCAAAGAGAATGACTGCAGGGTGATTGGCCACGAGATACGTACCCATCATGACCGGTTCTCCCTTTGGTGTCGTGGCCACTTGTGTATAATAGATTCACCCAGTTTTCTACATATTCTTGCCTGCTGCATTGTTTGCCGTATTTCTCTTGCCTTGGCCTGAACTCCCAGGGTTCTGCTGATTATTGGAGTTGTTCCACCTCGGATATGGGCAGTCTTTGATGAAGTGTCCAGACTTCCCACAATTGAAGCAGCCAGTAGATGAACTCAGGAGTGCAGGGAAACGAGTACCAGGGGCACCCGGCTGAGTGGTAGAAGTGGGGGCAGTGGTAGGGCGGATAAATACAGGCTGTTTAAAAGGGTAGGAAGGTGGACGGGGTGAAGAATGGTTTTGATTAAAAGGTCGGATCACCAACCTTTGTCGCTTCTCAGGCCCTTGGTTGGACCTGTCACCTCCATAGCCCTTTGACTTTCCTGGGCCTGCATACTTAGCTTCAACTGCCAGCGCTGTGCTGACAGCCCTGCTTTAGGAGAGGTCGAGGCAGGTGGCCATTTTCCATTGTAGCCGGTCATTAAGGCCCCTCATAAAACAGTTCCTCTTCTTCAGGTCAGTGTTGACCTAGTCAATGGCGTACTGGGACAAATGGTTGAACTTGTTGAGATAGCTTCATAAATTCTTCTTGCTTCATATGGAGCACTCCTTCTAGAATGTAGTGCTCCCGAAATGCCAATTTAAACTTGTCCCAGGTAACTTGATGGCCGGCAGGCTGGATAGCCACATAATTTCCCCACCAGGTGCTTGCAGGGCCTCTTAACTGCTGCACCGCAAACAAGGGCTTCTAAGTCTCCATGCATTGGAGAAGTCCAAACTTCTGCTCAATAACCTAGATCCATTCGTCAGCTTCGAGGGGATCTTCGACCTTGATGAATAGTGGGGTCGTTTTTCCGAGAAATCCAAATATGAAGTTTCGCGGGGTCCTTGCGGATAAGCTCGCCCGCCTTGCTGCTGATATTGCTGTCTCGCCATTTCACGAAGGAAGCGGGTGTTGTCGGCTGTTGCATTGACTAAGGCAGCGATAGTCTCAGCCAAGGTTGGGGGTACTGGTGGCGGATTAGGAGTAATCTCCCATCCACTAGAGGTTCCCGCACCATCCTGTCCACGAGTCCTGGACGGCATCTGAGGCAAAGAACATTTGGAACATATAATATGCCAAAGCACACTGTGGCGGAACCGCCCAAATTATTCCAACTTAAGTGCCCAAGTCCCACCTTAAAGGCTAGACCACACTTAAATAGGAATAAAACGTTAGTCCCTCGGATCTAGTCCGACGAGGCCACTAACAGGATCAAGTACCACATACTCACTCGAAGGTGAGGCACAGAGCAAATACAATAAATCATAAAACCATACGTTTAAGGAGTACTTAATTTATTACAACATCATCGGAGCTTATCAAAAGTAGTGATCATTGTTCGGATTGCAGCGGAATATAACTAACGATAAACAAACGGAGGGATGGGAAGCCTGTCCCATCACTCCTCATGCTCCTCCCCTGCCGAGGTAGGATCCCACTCGACTGTCCAACCCGGTGGCAAGATGGACGACCAAGTCACTCTAGCAACCATGTCCTCCAAGAATCTTGTAAAAAAATTATGCCACAAGCAAGGCTGAGTATACTAATACTCAGCTAGACTTACCCGGTGTGAGGAGTCTACTCCTCTACCTCTACACATGCAGCTGTTTGGCCGAGGTGTTTGCTTGCCGAAAGCACTAGGTGAGTCTAAAAATCAAGTTTTTGCTTTTTCATGTTTTAGTGTGACTCTCTTAAGACTAAATGTGTACCTATCTAATCATTCATGGTATCAAGCATTTAGCAATCAACAACTTTTGCCAAGTCAACACATTTCCACTTGTTACTCAATGTAGCAGCATGGATCAAGCAGTCTCATTAGCTGTGAGAAGCAGACGATTCGAATCGAGTTTTTAAACCTTGCAAGGTAAACCTAAACACACGACGTGGTGAGGCACTCCGTCCCCACACACATCAACCGTCCCCATCGATTCCCCGCCAGCGGAGAGGGGCTCACCGCCTTGGCGTACAATGCCTCACTGACCCCGACTGCCATTGTGCAGTGACTGCACTTGTACCCACCATAACCGGAATGGGAGACCTTGTCTCAGGTCGCGTGAGGAGGGCAATCTGCTGCCAGGTTCACTCAGGTACTAGTCTTACCGATTTACCATATTTCTCGGGATATGTTTAGTACGTTCAAACGCTTGACACACGGTATCACACCTTAATCTTTATTCTGATTTTCATCTCATAGACAACCAATTTCCATGGATTGTTGTCCATAGACCAACATCATTACGATATGAAAATGGATACAACCAATTCCTGACCTCGCGCGAGTGCTAGAAAAATCACTCGACTTCTACCGAAATCCCTAATTAGTAAAGCAGCTACTCGACCTAGCATACTAGTATACATCTCAAAAGGAAATCCTGAGTTAATGCAATTAGGGTTTCAGGCAACTCCTACACTTAAGTGCACAATACAAGCCTACAATCATTAAGTGCAGTAAAATAATATATAGAACTGGTTATGCATAAAACCGGGGCTTGCCTTCCAAAGCTGGGGCAGGCAGATCCTCGAGGGCAGTCTCTGGTGCTGGATCTGGGGCTACATCCTGAGCAACTCCTTGCTCCGGCACGAGGATGTATTCCCTATCGGCGAGATTATAGTCTATCGAATGCAATGCATGAGATATGTGCATAAATATGACATGAACATTTGTAAGGGTTATGCATAGTAAAACAGTATTAGTGTTTCTCTAGGGTTTCTTTTTGGATATACTTAAGGGCTTTGTATTTTCATTTATTTCTCCCCAAGATTTCCCTTTTCTTTCTATTGCTTCTTATTAAGCATTTTTGAACCATCAGGGTTAGTTAACATTTTCAAAAAATGTTATAAAAATTACAGTGGGTAAATATTGATATTTGTGGTTTGTCCTAAAAATTTGAGGTGGAAATTAATTCAGATACTACTTGTGCAAAATTAACAAAAACAAGTGTAAAAGGGCATTTTACACTATAGCTATGATTTAAGTGAGGTTTCTGTACCAATTTTTATTTTTGTCCAGATTCATAGGTGATATTAGGCCTCTGTGTTAAAAATCACAGAAAAAGACCTACTAGATATTTAGTTGTGAATTTCTAAAGTTTAATGCCAAAAGGTACTTATAACTAACTTATTATTTGAAAAATATCAAACAATAGAACTCATATTTTCCTATGTACATAATAACAAAATATTAGTTATCCCAAGGCTGGGGGTGGTTTCTCCTCAGGATTATTTTTCTAAGATTTTCCTAAGTTCTCATTGTTTGTATAAAATAAAAGGTATCTCATTTGTTTTGTACTAAACAAAGGTCCAACAAAATTTTCCAGTGAACTATATTAATTAAGTGAGCTAACAAAATGTGGTTGCTCCCTGGTTCTTATTTTAAACTCCATTTTCTATTTTCTTTAACTTTGAGCTAAAATTATTTTAAATGGTAAAACCTACCTTAATTGGGTGTACTGAGGGGTTTACTATTTTTAAACAGATTAAGGAGTGATTAAGTACTCCTCTGATTTTTCTTAACCTCAGTCTAACAGTGAACTATTTTTCCCTCTTTTATTTAACTTTTGGCCAGAACACTATTTAATTCAAAACTCTGAATCCTTCTGCAACACTTAGCGAGTTTTGTATTTTTCCTAAGTAGTTTATTTTATTTAGAATCTGGCAAAATTGGTTTGACTAAATTTGGTTGAATAAAACTGAAGTTATGAATTTTACAAGCTCTGTTTGTATTTAAATTAGACATGTTAAAAAGGTTTTCTGGAAAACCAGTTTACACCGAGGACCCTGGGCTTTTCCTAAACCAATCTTTTAACTTATACCCTTGCGCAACTGTTCACCTGAGTCGCTGACAATTCAAAAACCCCCCTGACTTCTATTCCTTCTTCCCCGAGGTCCCTCCCCCCTTTGAACAATACACGCGAAAGGAAAAAGGGCGGCGCGGCTTACCGGCAGCGAGGAAGGTCCGGCGAAGGGTGGGGTTGGCTTCGGGAGGTCCTTGCGGTCACGTCGAGGTATGGCTCGATGACGGTGATGGCCGGAATCGGCCGGTCCACGTGCGCAGGCGGGCGAGCTCGTCGGCGGCGAGTGCTCCGGCCTATCCACGGTGATACATGTCAATCCAAGGGCACGGGGAGCTTCACGGGGTGCCAATGAGTCGACCCGTGCAAGGAATCGAAGAATAACTCACCGTGGAGCCCGGTCAACGTTCGCCGGTGGTTGGGTGAAGTCCGGTGACCTTGATCCGGCATCTCCGGCGAAGCAGAGCTCGATTCCTCGCTCTGGGAGCTTCACCGAGGCACGTAGAGTCTCTCTCGAGGGTTGGACGGGTCTGGGAATGGCTCTGCTGGCTGGTCTACGTGGCGAGCGCTCGGGCGGCCGCTGGCACGCCGTGTGCAGGGCAAACTCCGGCGATCTCGTGCTCCGGTGAGGTCGAGAGTGTGCGGGGCGTACGACTGAAGCCTTGGCTGGCTTTATAGGCGCGGGCAGGGGACACAGGCGTGGCTTGGCGCGGTGTGGGGCGCGCGGGGTCAGGCGCTGGGCGTGCTCTGGTGCGTGCAGGGCGCGTTGAACACGTGGAGGTGTTCTTCTGCCCATGTTCAAAAGCTCGCCGAGATCACAAACGTGCGAATCTTGGCAAAAATTCGGCGCAGGCCTCCTCCTAGCACCTAGGGCTGTCTCTTGTATGGGAGTTCCAATGGTAGATATGCCCTAGGTAGGGAGATTTGCGGACGCCAAATCTGGCTTGTCTCCCTGTCCACTCCGCGACAAAAGTGATGCCAACTTATGTCAAACGAATTTGACTTAGGTTCAAATTTTTCCAATAGGTGCCTTGGGTGGTTTGGCACCTTTTTGGTATTCAGACCAAGTGGTTTTGGCGCCATTTACTCAGTGAACACGTTTGATCTTTAGATTAGGGTTAAATTTTTGACTTAGAAAAGATTAGAGAGCTCTAGTGTGCTCTCTACTTAAGGGGTGGATTTGGGGTCTTTGAGGGGCCTTTTTGAAATGTTCCCCCTGCATTTTGTAGATTATAATGTTACTCAAACTTTAGTTAAGGGTTAACTTATGATTTGTACATTTGCTTAACCTTCCTCTTAAACCAGGGTTTTGGGAGTTAAGGGCTCAAGAAGGGTCTAGGGTTCAATTCTCTCTTGCCCAAGGTGATAATTGCATAAGTGCTTGGGTAATGCTTTTGTCACTAACATTTCTTAGCTAACCCAAGGGTTTCCAAGGTCTTGGGGCTCCCTCTCCTCCACTTAACACATGTGATAACAAGTCAGGGGTACAAGTAGGGCCTTGGTAACACCTGGGGTGTTACAACCCTCCCCCCTTAGAGGAATCTCGCCCCGAGATTTTGGGTAGGGATCCTTCTATGGGGTACCAAGAAGGTGTGCTTGGGTGTTGTAGATCCTTTTGTCCAAGTTGTTTTAGTTAACTGCTCTTCGAATGTCATTCTCTTTGCAACTTCAGAAGGAGGTCCTTTTAAAGTTATTTTCAAAGCTTACTATACCTTTAACATCTAAGCTTTTCTTATATTTAGATTCAAAGGGCAGGTGGGGGTGGAGTTTTTGGATTACGTACCGACTCCTTTGGGCAGAAAGTCGGGGAAGCGAGAACGTAGAAAATCCTCAGTCTCCCACGTAGCCTCTTCTACTGAATGGTGACCCCACTGAACTTTATACATCCTGATCGACCTTGCCCACGTTGACCTCTCCTTTTGATCCAATACCTTGATGTGGTGCTCTTGATAGGACAGGTCTGGTTCTATCTCCAATTCTAGTTCAGGTAGCACTTCTGTGGGTAAGCGAACACACTTTCGTAGCTGAGATACGTGGAATACATCATGAACTGCTGACATATGGGGTGGCAACTTCAATTGATATGCTACAGGTCCACAAGTCTCCTTGATTTCATAGGGCCCAATGTAGCGAGGGGCTAACTTGCCCTTGATTCCAAATCTCTGAACACCTTTGGTGGGTGACACCTTAAGATAAACATGATCCCCCACTCCAAACTGTAGAGGCTTCCTCCTCTTGTCATGATAGCTCTTTTGCCTGGCCTGAGCAACCTCTAAGTTCCTCTTAATGATTCTGACTTTTTCCTCTGCTTCTAGTACCAAGTCAGGTCCAAATATTTCCCTTTCTCCAGCTTGTGACCAATTTAGTGGTGTCCTACACCTTCTCCCATACAAGGCCTCAAAAGGGGCCATCTTTAGGCTGGACTGGTAGCTGTTATTATAAGAGAACTCTGCCAATGAAAGACACTTGTCCCAATCCTTCCCATAGTGTAGCACACATGCCCTCAACATGTCTTCCAAAATCTGATTCACCCTTTCTGTCTGACCATCTGTTTGAGGGTGGTATGCTGAGCTTCTTATTACATGGGTCCCAAGTGATTCTTGCAATTGTTCCCAGAAACGTGCTACAAATGGTGCTCCTCTGTCAGATACAATAGTCCTTGGTATTCCATGCAAGCAAACTATCTGGTCAATGTAGATTTCTGCATACTTCTCTGCCCTGTGGGTGGTATGTACTGGCAAGAAATGAGCTGTCTTAGTCAATCTATCCACAATGACCCAAATAGAGTCGTGGTGCCGGGAGGTATTGGGCAATCCCACAATGAAATCCATGCAAATATCCTCCCATTTCCAAGATGGTATGGGAAGGGGCAGTAAAGTGCATGCCACCTTCAAATGACTGGCCTTAATTCTCTGGCAAGTGTCACACTCAGATATATACTTAGCGATTTCCCTTTTCATTCTGGTCCACCAGTACAAGGATCTGAGATCATGATATATCTTGTTACTGCCGGGATCCATGGAGAATTTGGAAAGGTGAGCTTCATCCAATATTTTCTTTCTGAGTTTGGGGTTCTTGGGAACAACTAATCGGTCTCCAAACCATAGAATTCCTTTGCTGTCCTGACGGAAGCATTTGTATTTGTCCACCTTTTGCCTGATCATTTCCTTAATGACTTGAACACCCTTGTCTCCAATCTGTGCCACGACTATTTGCTCATGTAAGGTGGGCTCCATTGAAATATAACTTAAAGCACTAGAGGAAACAACTTCTATGTTCAACTTGCACAACTCATCACACAGGGTGGTGATTTTTGCATCCATACTCATACAGTTGCACTGGGCCTTCCGGCTTAAGGCATCTGCCACAACATTGGCTTTGCCAGGATGGTAATGCACTTCCAAATCATAGTCCTTGATGAGTTCCAACCATATTCTCTGCCTAATGTTAAGATCAGCCTGAGTGAAGATATATTTGAGACTCTTATGATCAGTGTAGATATTACAATGAGCTCCCATCAAGTAATGTCTCCAAATCTTGAGAGCATGAACCACGGCTGCTAACTCCAGATCATGTGTGGGGTAGTTCTGCTCATGGGGTCTGAGTGCTCGGGAGGCATAAGCAATGACTTTGTTGTCTTGCATCAAGACACATCCCAATCCAGTACCAGAAGCATCACAATAAACCTCAAAGGGTTTGGTGTTGTCAGGCAGAGCTAGCACGGGTGCTGTTGTCAAAAGTTGCCTTAGTGTATGAAAGGCATCCTCACATTTCTGGCTCCATTCATACTTGACTCCTTTCTTCAACAACTCAGTCATTAGCTTGGCAATCCTGGAGAAATCCGGGATAAATCGTCGAAATACCCTGCCAATCCCAGAAAACCCCGAATCTGCCGTATAGTGGTAGGAGGTTTCCAATTCATCACTTCTTGTACTTTTTCAGGATCAACTGATACCCCATCCTGAGAAATGGTATGACCCAGAAATTTTATCTCCTTCAGCCAGAAATCACATTTGGACAGCTTAGCATATAGACGATGATCGCGCAGTCGCTGAAGTACGATGTGTAGATGATCAGTATGCTCATCTTCATTTTTGGAGTAAACTAGAATGTCATCAATAAAGACCACCACAAACTTGTCCAGCTCTGGCATGAACACTGAGTTCATCAAATACATGAAATAAGCCGGGGCATTGGTTAGCCCGAAAGACATCACCAAGTACTCGTAAAGCCCATATCTGGTAGAGAAAGCCGTCTTCGGAATATCACTGGCCCTGATCTTGATCTGATGGTAGCTAGAGCAAAGGTCTATCTTGGAGAATACTTTGGCTCCCACCAACTGATCAAACAATACATCAATGCGGGGCAATGGATACTTATTCTTGATGGTCACCGCATTGAGAGGGCGGTAATCGACACACAATCGCAGACTCTCATCCTTCTTCTTTACGAACAAGGCTGGACATCCCCATGGTGAAGTACTTGGGTGACTGAACCCCTTGTCCAGCAAGTCTTGTAACTGCTTTTTCAATTCTGCCAACTCTGCTGGAGGCATCCTATAGGGTCTCTTGGATATAGGGGCAGTTCCGGGTTGCAACTCAATTGCGAACTCTATGTCCCTGTCTGGTGGCATTCCTGGTAATTCATCTGGAAAAACATCTGGGTAGTCACAGACCACTGGGATTTTCTCAACAGACGACTCTATCATAGTGAAAGCATAGGATCGGGTACAACCCTGGTTAGGCAAATATAAGGTAGTTTCGCCACAAGTAGGGGAGTGAACCTCAATGGCCCTAGCTGCAATATCAAGTACTGCCTGATGCCTGGATAACCAGTCAGTTCCCAATATGATGTCCACACTATCCAAACCCAAGATGAGGAGGGTGGTTCTAATCAGAAGACTACCAAATTTTATAGGCACCTGCCTGTTGATTTGATAGGTGGCAACCCTGCCTCCTAGTGTTGAAATTGTAATACCCCCATTGGTGTGATGGAAAGGTAACTGACGTTTGGCACTAAATTTTGCACTGATAAAACTGTGTGATGCACCAGAATCAAAAAGATTGATTGCAGGATAATTCAAAACTAAAAAGATACCAGTCAAGACGGGTGTTCCCTCTGGAATGTCAGCCATAGTGGTGAAGTTTAGCCTGCCTTGCCTCACTTGCACCTTCTGCCTCTTGCCTTGATTCTGATTGGAATTTTGTCCCTGCCTCTGCTGATTCCTGGGGCAATTCTTGGCATAGTGTCTAGTGTTACCACAAGTGAAACACCTGTTGTCATTGCTCTGATGGTATTGCTGTTGCTGTGGCTGATTGTTCCTTTGAGCTAGGGGCTGAGAGCGGTTGGGTGCCTGCTGCTGCTGCTGTGGTCGGATCACCCAACGTCCTTGCTGCTGCTGAGGTCGCCTGTTCTGAGTGTCAGATACAATTCTGAAGCGCTGAGGCTGAGCTGAAGGTCCTGCCACAGGGGTCTTCCTCTTCTTTTCTGCCTGACGGGCTATGATGATGTCCTCCTGGGAAATGGCCATGTTGACTAACTCATTGTAAATGTTGGCCCTGACGGTGTTGAGATGGTCGCGGAGCTTAGTGCTGAGCCCCCTCCTGAACCTATCCATATTCTTCTCATTAGTGTCTGCATGATATCCGGCATACTGACACAGGTCATTGAAGGCCTGTGCGTATTGCAACACAGTGCGATTCCCCTGAGTAAGTGCTAAAAACTCATTAAGCTTTTGGTCCATGATGCATGCTAGTATATGATGCCCTCTGAAAGCGGCCTTGAACTCTCTCCATTCCACCACGTGGTCAACTCGCTGCATAGCAAGGAAGTGGTCCCACCATGTCCGCGCGGTCCGCGAAGCTGCTGGGTGGTGAACCTGACCTTAGCCACATCTGAACAAACTCCATTGAGTAGCGGGAATTTGGATTCCACTACCCTGAGCCATACATCAGCATCAAGCGGATCCTCTACCCGAGTGAACAACGGCGGCTGCGTACTGAGGAATTTCTGATAAGTGGCTCCTGCTGGGGGACGCTGATGGTGGTCACCACCACCATAGTGCTGAGGTGGCGGCTGACGCTGAGCCAACTATCGCAGAATCTCGTTCTGCTGAGCCATCAACTCCTGCATGGTAGGAGGCGGTGGCGGTGGTGGAGGAATGCGTTCATTCTGTCAACGACGCCCTCTTCCTGCCATCTGAAAAATTAAGGATGCTTTCCCTGTCATACTTCTGATGTCAGGGTTCATACGTGATAAAAGATTTGCAAGGGGTAAAACCAATATTTTCTTGCATAATTCATAAAAGATATTACGTGGCATAAAACTTTTCTTCTTAAATTAAAGCTGACATCATTCATCATCCATACTTCCAAAAGAGTTTGTTACGACTACATCAGTGACCCAAAAGACTCAACTCTGTCTAGCCTAGTACCCAAGGGTGCAAAAGTTAAGCTAGCTTCGAGGAGTTCTACCGCCACACACATCTAACTCTATCCCTGCGACCTAGTGAGCAAACGAGGCAACGCTCGACTCGGGGAAGGTGGTCTCCCTGAGCCAGCAGTGTCCAAGCTGGATGCAGGCTCTGGCTCCTCTCCTCCCTCGATGTCGACATCCTCATTGGCCTCCATGTCCTGGATCTCCTGGTGGTGCATATCCAAATGTTGGTTAGCTTCCGCAAGTTGCTGCTGAGTGTTGGATTAGCTGATCCTCGAGAACCTCAATGGTGTTCTCCCTGGTTCCCACTAGCTCCTCAAGCTCCTGGATCTCGTTGGACATCTGTTCCACCTACAGGTCCTTTTCCACCATCTCAGTGGATAGGTCTACCACTAGTTCCTCTCTGTTGTCTAGGGTGATCTTGGTAGCCTCCAACAATGCCATTAGCTGAGAGATTGCCTCTCCTCGCATCACTTGCAGACGATACAGGGCATCCATGCATCGCACCGTCAAGTGAGCAGTCTGCCCTGGGTAAAGAGCCCATCTATCCTTGGCATGCTCCACTCGGTCTTTCCACATTAGGTCGTCCTCCTTCTCCACGGGGAACAAACCAATGGGGTGAGTGGACAGCTCCAAGGGGTGAAAACCACAGAAGGTGGTCAGCCGTGGAGAGCAATGGCCGCCTCGATAGTATCCTCGGCCCGGTATCCGAAAGACTCGGAGTCCACAAATGCTAGCCTGGCTGTAAGGGATGAGGCTCTAGGGGTCATCCTCACCCTACAGCGGGGCACCCGGTGCTTCTCGAACAGCTGCACCGTGTACTAGGGAGGCGTCGTGTAACCTGCTCCCTGAAGTACCTCCCACAAGATACGGGGGAAAACCCTCTCGTGCAAGTCCATCCATGTGGGAATGTGCGTTCCCTCCTATCCGAGGATCCGTGAGAAGTCATCTGTGTAAGGTTTAAGCGTAAGTAAAAAAAGAAAAAAGAATTATGAAATAAAAGGGAGTCAAGCTTGGCCTATCGAAGGTTACGATAAGGTCACTTAATGGACTTAATCTGTATTATCATGTATTAAAGTTTTTACCAATTATCAAGTAGTTTAAGTAAAGGATGCATGCATGCTCATCCTAAACGACCTCATTTCAACATAGAGGGAATAGGGAAAGAACTCCCATCCTTATAGTAGCCTGTAGGGCTCACTCAAATAGCCACCTAGCTACCCCTCTATTATCCTAAAGGCTTTCACGTCCTAGGTTTATCCTTATCCTCCTGGCGATCTATACAACATTTGTTTCTAACAAGTTTTACTTTTGAAAAGGATGGTATTTTAAAGTTTATAGATTCCTCTGTGGTGGTACAAGCTCCGATACCAGCTGTGGTGGAACCACCCGAATTATTCCAACTTAAGTGCCTAAGTCCCACCTTAAAGGCTAGACCACACTTAAATAGGAATAAAACGTCAGTCCCTCGGATCTAGTCCGACGAGGCCACTAACAAGATCAAGTACCACATACTCACTCGAAGGTGAGGCACAGAGCAAATACAATAAATCATAAAACCATACGTTTAAGGAGTACTTAATTTATTACAACATCATCGGAGTTTATCAAAAGTAGTGATCATTGTTCGGATTGCAGCAGAATATAACTAACGATAAACAAACGGAGGGATGGGGAAGCTTGTCCCATCACTCCTCATGCTCCTCCCCTGCCGAGGTAGGATCCCACTCGGCTGTCCAAAGTGGCAAGATGGACGACTAAGTCACTCCAGCAACCATGTCCTCCAAGAATCCTGTAAAAAAAATTATGCCACAAGCAAGGCTGAGTATACTAATACTCAGCTAGACTTACCTGGGTGTGAGGAGTCTACTCCTCTACCTCTAGACATGCAGCTATTTGACCGAGGGGTTTGCTTGCCGAAAGCACTAGCTGAGTCTAAAAATCAAGTTTTTGCTTTTTCAAGTTTTAGTGTGACTCTCTTAAGACAAAATGTGTACCTATCTAATCATTCATGGTATCAAGCATTTAGCAATCATCAACTTTTGCCAAGTCAAACATTTCCACTTGTTACTCAATGTAGCAGCATGGATCAAGCAGTCTCATTAGCTGCGAGAAGCAGACGATTCGAATCGAGTTTTTAAACCTTGCAAGGTAAACCTAAACACACGACGTGGCGAGGCACTCCGTCTCCACACACATCAACCGTCCCCATCGATTCCCCGTTAGCAAAGAGGGGCTCACCGCCTTGGCATACAATGCCTCACTGACCCCGACTGCCGTCGTGCAGCGACTACACTTGTACCCACCATAACTGGAATGGGAGACCTTGTCTCAGGTCGTGTGAGGAGGGCAATCTGCTGCCAGGTTCACTCAGGTACTAGGCTTACCGATTTACCATATTTTCGGCATATGTTTAGTACGTTCAAACGCTTGACACACGGTACCACACATTAATCCTTATTCCGATTTCCGTCTCGTAGACAACCAATCCCCATGGATTGTTGTCCATAGACCAACATCATTACGATATCAAAATAGATACAACCAATTCCTGACCTAGCGCAAGTGCTAGAAAAATCACTCGACTTCTACCAAAATCCCTAATTAGTAAAGCAGCTACTCGACCTAGCATACTAGTATACATCTCAAAAGGAAATCCTGAGTTAATGCAACTAGGGTTTTAGGCAACTCCTACACTTAAGTGCACAATAAAAGCCTACAATCATTAAGTGCAGTAAAATAATATATAGAACTAGTTATGCATAAAACCAGGGCTTGCCTTCCAAAGCTGGGGCAGGCAGAACCTCGAGGGCAGTCTCTGGTGCTGGATCCGGGGCTACCTCCTGAGCAACTCCTCGCTCCGGCACGAGGATGTATTCCGCATCGGCGAGATTACAATCTATCGAATGCAATGCATGAGATATGTGCATAAATATGACATGAACATTTGTAAGGGTTATGCATAGTAAAACAGTATTAGTGTTTCTCTAGGGTTTCTTTTTGGATATACTTAAGGGCTTTGTATTTTCATCTATTTCTCCCCAAGGTTTCCCTTTTCTTTCTATTGCTTCCTATTAAGCATTTTTGAACCATCAGGGTTAGTTAGCATTTTCCAAAAATGTTATAAAAATTACACTGGGTAAATATTGATATTTGTGGTTTCTCCTAAAAATTTGAGGTGGAGATTAATTCAGATACTACTTGTGCAAAATTAACAAAAACAAGTGTAAAAGGGCATTTTACACTATAGTTGTGATTTAAGTGAGGTTTCTGTACCAATTTTTATTTTTGTCCAGATTCATAGGTGATATTAGGCCTCTGTGTTAAAAATTACAGAAAAAGACCTACTGGATATTTAGTTGTGAATTTCTAAAGTTTAATGCCAAAAGGTACTTATAACTAACTTATTATTTGAAAAATATCAAACAACAGAACTCATATTTTTCCTATGTTCATAATAACAAAATATTAGTTATCCCAAGGCTGGGGGTGGTTTCTCCTCAGGATTATTTGTCTAAGATTTTCCTAAGTTCTTATTGTTTGTATAAATAAAAGGTGTCTCATTTCTTTTGTACTAAACAAAGGTCCAATGAAATTTTCCAGTGAACTGTATTAATTAAGTGAGCTAACAAAAATGTGGTTGCTCCCTGGTTCTTATTTTAAACTCCCTTTTCTATTTATTTAACTTTGAGCTAAAATGATTTTAAATGGTAAAACCTACCTTAATTGGGTGTACTGAGGGGTTTACTATTTTTAAACAGATTAAGGAGTGATTAAGTACTCCTTTGATTTTTCTTAACCTCAGTCTAACAGTGTAACTATTTTCCCTCTTTTATTTAGCTTTTGGCAGAACACTATTTAATTCAAAACTCTCAATCCTTCTGCAACACTTAGGGGGTTTTGTATTTTTCCTAAGTAGTTCATTTTATTTAGAATCTGGCAAAATTGGTTTGACTAAATTTGGTTAAATAAAACTGAAGTTATGAATTTTACAAGCTATGTTTGTATTTAAATTAGAAATGTTAAAAAGGTTTTCTCGAAAACAGTTTACACCGAGGACCCTGCGCTTTTCCTAAACCAATCTTTTAACTTATATCCTTGCACAACTGTTCACCTGAGTCACTGACAATTCAAAAACCCCCCTGACTTCTATTCCTTCTTCCCGAGGTCCCTCCCC